>PVLC010006017.1:0-58179 GCA_004027655.1 Graphiurus murinus
CTATAGAGAGAAGAGATAGAAACTTTATTAATGTAAACAGTGCTCATTTATAAGACAGATATATATTGATGGTTTTCCATCGTGCAAATAAAATCCTCACCACAACCAAGCAGATGGGATTTCAGTGCCCTTGCCAAGTATCACCATCGATCCAGAAAAAAAGAACTGAATAGAAACTTGTTGCTTGACTTTCGTGTAGGCCTCCGTGCATCATTACCACCAACTTCTTTAGACTCCTTTCTTCATACTCTAGACTGAACCCTAGAGCCTCAGAATTTTCAGTCTTTTATTCCCTATTTTATTTTACATCATCATTCTTATACCAGTTATTGACAGGGCTCTTGGCTGTACTTCCTCTAAGCTACTGACTCTGAATACATATAAGCTTTGCCCTAAGTGGAGCTGTTTTCAACATACTTACCTGATTCCCATATGTTAAATACCTAATTCTATATGATCATCATCATGCTTGGTACATAATTGCACTCAGCAAATATTTGGGCTCTTATTGTACAAGTCCTGTCCTTTTTTTTTTTGGCGGGGGGGTGGTGCTGAGGATTGAACCCAGGGCCTCAAGCATGCTAAGCACACACTCTACCATTGAGCTGCATCCTCAGCTTCTAATTCCCCACAGTTAGAAGTTTAAATGTTGAGTTATTGGACCCTAATGACTAGAATGATCAATAGAATCTTACTTGATATAAAAAAAGAGATGCCCTTTTATATTTATAGCTATAGTAGTCATTCATTTGACCAATATTTATTAAATATTACTTGTGATCATTTGTGATATCTGGGCATTAAAAGAAATTGATTCTTTTTAGGAGACTACTTTTGAGTTTAGCAAAATTGATAGCAGAATTTGTAAACTGCCATCTAATTTTGTTTTTGCTCAATTAACAGCGGGATCGGGATCTGGAACTAGCTGCTCGAATTGGACAAGCTCTCTTAAAGCGGAATCATGTCTTATCTGAGCAGAATGAAGCCCTGGAGGAGCAATTGGGACAAGCCTTTGATCAAGTAAGCCCTTGATCTACTGTTTGCAACATAAAATAATTAGGTCTTGTACAATGGAGAAGTCTGTTTTCCTGGGTATCCCCCAAAAGATGACAATACATAAATAACACTAGCACCTATTGACTTTGTTGAGAACCATTGACCTGGTACACTGCTAAGTTTCTAAGACTACCGGTACCCCTATTTGTAAATATTTTGTTTGTGATCTTATTTTAAATTTATTTTTTTAAATAAGTACCCAAATATTGGTGTCTACTCTGAAACAAAGTAGAAAAGAAAAAGAAACATTTGAAAATATTTTTATTCCATATCAGTAAACTTTTGTAGGAAGAACTAATTTTTTGTCAGCTTGAATGATTAAATTTCAAATTTTCTGTAACTTGCTATTTTTGTCTACTTTCATTTATAAATACATTATAATTGACCACATTTGGGCCTTTACATTGAAAATATTTCCTAGAATTAAAATGAATACTCCTAGGAGGATATGCATAGTTATATATAGTTTAAAAGTACAAGCCTTTGGGATGAGAATTTAAAGTGGAGTCTATTCTGATACTTCGAAGGTTTTTGAGTTTTGTTTTCAACTGTGAATGTATCATTATCTTAGATGAAATTTTCCTTCTATATTCCTATTTTATAGAATATGAAAATTGACTATGGAAAAAGCTGTATTTGCTGAGTTAATGGTCTAAAACTATAGCTTAGGAAATATGTGAGGTTCTTACTCTCTTTTTAGTATTTGTTACTTTGTCATTCAAATTTAGCAGCTGATTTTATGATGTTTTTTAATGGAGAAAATTATTCCATGAATTAGAAGCTATGTTGTATGTAAATAGTACGAAACAAAGAATATGTTATAATCAAGCACTTTTTATATGCAGGTTAATCAGCTGCAACATGAGCTCTCCAAGAAAGATGAGTTACTTCGAATCGTCTCCATTGCTTCCGAAGAGAGTGAAACTGATTCCAGCTGTTCCACACCTCTTCGGTTCAATGAATCCTTCAGCTTGTCTCAGGGTTTGCTGCAATTGGACATGCTGCAAGAAAAGCTCAAGGAACTGGAAGAAGAGAATATGGCTCTTCGATCCAAGGTATATTTGGCCTAATTCTCCTTTTCCTTTACTTTCAAGACTATAAGGTTCCATTCCAGGTAGTATTGAAATGAAGTATGACATAACATTCCAGTTAGAAAGTGACAGATGAAGAACTGTTTGCCTTCTATTGTTACCTAGAGCCCACTGAAAAGTGGATAATGGCAGGTTTCCAGATGAAATAGGAATCACCATAGAATAGACTATATTGGGTTACCCCCAAAAAACTAAATAACTGTGATAAGAGATATGTCAGAAAATTACAAGCTTCTATAAGCTTGTATAAGGGCGTGAATTAAGGAAGCCTTACTTGAACAAGTGACAGTTTAGCTGAGTCTGGAGACTCATCAGATATGTAGGTTACAGGGGACATGAGTAGGCATGTGCAAAGGCCCTGCAAGGAGTGAGAGGGAGATGTCTTTATTTTATGGTAGACAAAGCTTGACAGGTTTTTTGGGAGTTTTTTTGTTTTGTTTTGTTTTGTTTTCTTTCCTAATGAACTTTAATCTTCAACAATACTTTGGTAGTTATTTCTATAAAATCATTAGAGGGTTTTGTCACATACTGGGTTTTTTGTTTTGTTTTTCTTGAAGGCTTGTCATATAAAGACAGAAACTTTTACTTATGAAGAGAAGGAACAACAGCTTGTCAATGACTGTGTTAAAGAACTTCGTAAGTAATAACTTAACCTATTTCATAGCCTTTGGGCAGTTCTTTGGTGGGTACCTCCAACTCAAAAATTAGATCAATGGTTTTAGTAAAAGAAACAACTTAAAATAGTTACTGTCAGTTTTGCATTGCTATAACAAAATATCTGAGGCTGAGTAACTTATAAAGAGGTTTATTTAGCTCCAACTTCTGTGTGCCTGGAGGTCCAAACAGCATGGCACCTGTAGCCCAGTTTGGGTCCCCTAGATGGGTTACAACATGGCAGAGAAACAGAAAGGGAATTGGCCACATGCAGAAGGGAACAAACACACAGGGTCATCTTTCTTTATAAACTTGCTATCTAGAGAAATAACTTACTTGGAGAGACCAGCATTAATCCCTTCCAAAGGCAGTTTCCCCATGGTCCAAATGCCTTCCACTAAGTCCCACCTCCAAGGGGTTCCACAACTTCATTGGAAACCAAGCTTCCAACACATGAACCTTTGAGAGACAAATCATATTCAAACCATAGCAGTTACAGAAGATCTTAAAGATCTGTATTTCTATAAGTAAGTTATAGCATGCTAGAGAGAAAGAAACCAAAGCTCTCATTTTGTTGCTGTATCCTATAGAGAATATAATTTACCAAAGTCAGAAAACTGGGAAGTGGTAGAGCCAGGGCCTAAAAGATAGCATGAATCCTAATATTCAGTGAGTGTTGACTAAGTGCCAATTATGTGTCTTTAAAGGAATATGTTTTGTTTGGAAGTAATATTAACTAAAACCATTTTTTAGATTAAAACATAGAATATATTGACTTTAATAGAAAAAATATTTAATTTCTCTATAAGTATATAAGGAGACAATATGATATGATAATCTCATAGCAATTCATTTGGGCTATGGGTTTCAAAATGTGATCCCTCAACAGAATATTAGAGAACCAGAAGGAATATAACTGAATCTTTACTACCACTACCCACCTTTTACAGTTTAAAAAACAAAAAAATGAGTTCCCCAAAAGCTCAGCTCCAGGATTCGTAACTCCTTACTCTCATCCTTGGAAATGTTAGAGGCTTTCTGTATTACATGACAGTGAAAAATAGTTTTTCTGCCTGTATTTAGACATCAATTCTTCTACATGAAATGTTTATTTCTACAGTAGAATTTTAAAGTGCATTCAAGAATGCTACGCTGTAAGAATTCTTGAGAGGCCTTACTTGATTTGCTAGATCTATTCTCTGTCTCCTACAGAAGCATCTCAATAGCTTTTTCATGTTCTGTCACGGACTGTGACTATTTCATTCTGGAAATATTCCTTTGTTAGATTTGTTAAGATCATTATCATTGCTTGTAGAATGTTATGTCCCTGAATAATTCTCAAAGACATAAATGAAGTGACCTCTTAGCCCTTGCAAAGATATATAATTCACCTAGCTCTCTTTTTACCTTTTTGTCCTTCATAAAGAGAAAGATTGGAGCAATTATGTTTTCATAATGAAGAAAATTGGAGCCAAACATTCCTGCTTGCCTTTACAAGTCATCTCTCTCTTTAGTGTCATTGTCTTCTATTCAATTCCCAGCATTAACCTGTCTCAGGAAACCTTTTCTAATTTATGTTAAGGAAAAATCTATTTATGAGAGTCCAGTTCTTAAATCAGAATTTAGCCTACAGGCAGTAGTTTGCCAAGCCTTGCCCTGCCTTTATATTAATTTAAATATTTCTACTTCACTTCCAAGGTGAAACAAATGCTCAGATGTCAAGAATGACTGAAGAGTTGTCAGGGAAGAGTGATGAACTGATTCGATACCAAGAAGAGATCGCCTCTCTCTTATCTCAGATTGTAGATCTTCAGCACAAACTTAAAGAAGTAGGTTTTTCATTTATTCACCTAATATTTGCTAAGCACTGACCTAGTACCATCATGCACTTTGCTAAGTGCTAGCTATATTGAACAAAATAAACATGGGCCCTGGCCTTTTTGAATACCTTAGTCTGTCATTTTAATCCTCTTTATTTGCTAAATTATTATAAGTAGTATTTTCAGGTCACCATTTCTCTCTAAATGGGGTTAAATTTTCCTCAGAAATTGTGCAGATTATTGACTCATGCTCATTATCATCTGAACACATTGTAGATTCAATGTTCTACTCATTTTATTGCTCTTAATTGGTTTTTGAACGGCTAGCTTTTATAGACCTTAAGACTATATGCCCCAGAGAGAAACTCTTAAGATGTTTTTAAAAGAGAGAGTAGCTAGTTGTGGTGGCAAACACCTGTAATCTCAGCTACTTGAGAGGCTGAGTCAGGAGGATTGCAAATTCAAGGCCAGCCTGAACAACTTAGTGAGACCCTGTCTCAAGATAAAAAATAAAAAGTGTTGGGTATGTAGCTTAGTTGAAGATGCTCCTGGGTTCAATGCCCAGTACTGCCTGAAAAAAAAAGAAGAGAATAGCTGTGTTTTATGTTGAAAGGCTTCATATGTCTCTTTTAATATGTTGTTAGCATGTGATTGAGAAGGAAGAACTAAGACTTCACCTACAAGCTTCCAAAGATGCCCAGCGACAACTGACAATGGAGGTAATGAAATCTTCCTTTATCTTGTGTAATTCAAGATGGCAGAAATAAGTAGTTTGTTTCACCTTTGTAACTAAAATTTATTAAAGAGTACCAGATTTGAAAAAGAACAGTAACAATAAAAGATTAAGATGAAATTATGAGAAGTAAAGCATTTTAATAACTTTGTCTTTAAAACTCATTATGGCAACCTCTTTTTTGGTTAATCTTAACTTTTATAAGATTCTTTAGGCGTATAGGACCCTTTTACCAGTCTACCTGAACTAGCCCAGCAGTTCTTAAGATAATTTCTTAATTAGAACACATAGTAACTATTTTTGCAGATATTTCAGGAATAATAGCAGAAATCTCTTACTCTTTATCTATATAAATGTTCCATACATTAGATATAACTTAGTGGTGATTTAGCATGCATAAGAATTACCTGAGAGCAAGTTTTAAACAGAGATTCCCAGGTACCATCCCAAGAGTTTCTAATTCCTTTGGTCTGGATTAAGGGCATTTTTCATAAACATCTCCAGCCCTAATGATTCTGATGAGACACTAGTACACAAACTACCCTTAAAGACATTTTTTCAGTTGAAATATACTTGGAAAATTATATTCTTTCACCAGACTTGTGTTATCTAGCTGTTAAAAAAAAAAAAGGTTCTAAAATAAAAGGGGAAAAAGTACTTGTTTAGGATGATTGAACACCCTGACATCAAATATAACACTCTCTAGACTTTGAACTTGTCACTTACAGACTTCAGAGTGATATCTAAAAAAAAGATTAATATTATGCTAAACTTAACCATAGCTATTAAACTTCCTCTATAAGTTTTTTTGGATATGAACCATTGAATATTGAATTGACGGTTTAGGTTGTCTCTGCTACATTTCAGGTTTTAGGAAATCACATTTGTCTATCATTTTGGGCAACACATTAATTCTGGAAGCTTGAAATAAATATCCTGTCTTTGCTTAGTTTGTTTCAGAGTCTTTGTATTGAAATGATATTCATAAAGTCAGCTAGCCATTCTGGATAAAATGAATACTTTTCCCCAGAGTTCTTGTGGTTTTCCCCTTGTTGTTTTGAGAATACAGTAAAGTACACTTCCATCCTTTCTTTCAGCTGCATGAGTTACAGGACAGGAATATGGAGTGTCTGGGAATGTTACATGAATCCCAAGAAGAAATAAAGGAACTCCGTAGTAGATCTGGCCCTTCTGCTCATCTCTACTTCTCTCAATCTTTTGGAGCTTTTACTGGGGTAAGAAAATGAGAAAAAAAAAAATGTCATGTATTTAAAGAAACTTGTTAAGATTAAACTGTCCCGAGAGCAATATGGTTGATGGTGGCATAAAGTACCTTGGGAAGAGATAACATGGTTTGTCCTTATTTCTGGGATCCACTTATTGATTTAGACCTTAATTTGTGTATCTACATCTTCTTTGGTATTCTTACTCACTATAATAGATTACCTTCTAGACTTATTGTAGCAAGTGGGATGAACCCTAAGAAAATTATATTTTGAAGCTGAGTGTGGTGGCAAGCTTGTAATCCCAGTACTTGGGAGGCTGAGACAGGAGGATCACAGGTTTACAGCCAGCCTCAGCTACTTAGTGAGGCCCTCCGAAACTTAGTGAGACCCAATTTCAAGATAAAGAATAAAAAATAGGGCTTGGGTATAGATTGGAGGTAGAATGTCCCTGGGTTCAATCCCCAGTACTGCAAAAAAAAAAAAAAAAAAAAAAATTAGGTTTTGATCTGCCTACCAGAGAGCTACTTAAACAAGGGTCATCCTACTCTAGGCTCACCATCTGCCATTTATTTTAACAGTACTTTAAGCCTCTTTCAATAACTCTTAAATTTCTTGGTATGTTTAACTTCAGTTAGAGGATAAGTCCTATGAAAACAGAAATCATGTTTATATAATTCATTAATAAGTAGTATTTTTTGAATAAGATAAATTAATAAGAAGCTTCTGAGTTTATGCCAAAATTTGTAATGTTGGTTCAAAGAGTTTTTGGGTTTTTTTAAATTAATTGGTGCATTGTAATCATATATCTTTGTTAGGTACAAGCTGATAAAGACATATGCACACATTTCTCATTCAACCCCTTCCCCAATTCCCTACCCACTCCCTCTCCCTCCCTCCTTCTCAACTTCAGTTTAGTGATTGACTTTGATATATTTGTGAAAATACATCGTGTGCATCCATCACCTTCAGATAAGTCAACTTCTTTGCTTATCTAGGGTTTCTCCTTTTCATCTGGAGTCTCTCTTATGCCCCATCTTCTCCCTAGCATCCGCATATTAGGGAGAAGATATGCTTTTTTATCCTTTGTGATTGACTAATCTCCCTTAACATAATGTTTTCCAGTTGCATCCATTTCCCTGCAAATAATATGATTTTGTTCTTCTTTATGGCTGAGTAAAATTCCATTGTGTACATTTCCCATAGTTTTGTAATCCATTCATCTGTTGATGGACATCTTGGCTGTTTCCATAGTTGGGCAATTGTGAATTGTGCAGCTATAAACATAGATACACATACCTCGGTCTGATAGTTTGGTTTCCATTCTTTTGGGTAGATACCCAGAAGTGGTATTGCTGGATCATATGGTAGGTTCATTCCCATTTGTCTGAGGATCCTCCATACTGTGTTCCAAAGTGATTGCACTAATTTGCAATCCCACCAACAATGTATTAGGGTTCCCACTTCTCGACACCCTCGCCAGCATTTGTTGTTGTTTGTGTTCTTGATGATTGCCATTCTGATTGGAGTTAGGTGAAATCTCAGGGTAGTTTTGATTTGCATCACTCTGATTGCTAATGATGTGGAACATTTCCTCATACATCTATTGGCCATTTGTATTTCTTCTTTTGTGAATTGTCTATTTAGATCCTTTGCCCATTTTTTGATTGGGTTATTTGTTTTCTTAGCTAATCTGGTTCTTAAACACTTAGGCACAACCCTGTGAAATGTTTTTTTGTTTGTTTGTTTGTTTGTTTTTGTTTTTGCAGTACTGGGGATTGAACTTAGGGGCATTACCCTAGGGGGCATTACCTCCGAGCTATACCCTCAGCCCTATTTTTTATTCTTTATTTTGAAACAGGGTCTCACTAAGTTGCAGAGTGCCTCACTAGGTAGCTGAGGCTGGCCACGAACCCGGATCCTCCGGTCTCAAGTCTCCCAAATGCTGGGATTACAAGTGTGCGCCACCACGCCCAGCTCTGTGAAATGTTTTAAAAGACCCAAACTACACATTTTAGTATATTTTATTAAGGACATGGGGACAGAAGTTTTGTTTTGATTTCTAATTTTTTTATTTTGAAATAATTTAAATTTCAAAAATAATACCAAAAAACTCATATATCCTTCATCTAGAAATCTCTTTTTTATTTGGTACATTTTAATTTTATATATAGTATTGGGATATAGAGTGACAGAAAAATATATGCACGTAACTCTTGGTGACCTTTCCACCAGGTCCCTCACCCTTCCTGTGTATGTCTCTAAGATTGGAATTGGAATTTTCTGTACATTCATTGCTTTATTTCAACTGTTACATATTACTATATTTACCATCTCTTTTCATTTTTTTTTCTGGACTATTTTGCAATATGTTGTAGATACAATCTATTACCCCTTAGTACTTAAGTGTGTATTTGCCAAAAACAAGACACTCTGGGAGACTGTCCTATGTAATCACACTACAGCTATCAACATCATGAACTGATACAGTGCTATCATCTAGTCCACAGAATCCATTCAGATGTTCCCAATTCTCTCTTTGCATTTAGTTGTTTTAATCTGAGACAAATTTTTTTTCTTTGTTTTTCATGACCTTAGTAGAGTGTCCTCAATTTAAGAGTATCTAATATTTCCTCATTAGATTCAGATAATGTATTTTTTTGGAAGAAATAATATCACATTATTCTCAGTACATCATATTAGGAGGCACACAATTTCCATCCCATTACTGATACTATTAATTAACTTTGATCTTTTGGTGAAGGTAGTTATCTGCCAATTTTTTTTCACCATAAAGATAGTGATAATTAATATAAATTTTTAAGTTAGCACTACTAATTCTCTGTATAGTAATGTAAATCAGCAGATACTTCTTTAACCAATTAGTCAAAGTTAATATTTTATGTGAAGATACCTTGAAATTAAATGTCCTATTCCTCATCAAATTTTTATCCACCAGTTTTAGCTCTCAATGATGGTTCTAATCTGACTTGGCTATTACTATGATAATTGCCAAATGCAGATTTTCTTTTTTATCTTTTTTCTAATTTGGAAACAGTTGATGCGCTCCTCACTGAGTTGCCTCAAATGCAGATTTTCTAGTCCCATCATTTCAACACTTACTAATGGCATTCTTTTGTAAGTTAAGAGGTTTTTTTTTTCAGTTCCATTTATTTTTCATTTGTTCATTTAGTTATATCTGTGTGGTCTCATGGATTCCTATTTTATTCAATGACTTATATACCATTATTATTATCTGTTTGGATACTCAAATCACCCCTGATATGGTCAGTGGAATCTCCTTCAACTCATCTTATACTGTTTGTCCCAGCCTTGGAATCATCCATTTCTCCAAAGATCTCTGGTGACTTATTGAGAAATAGTATTCTGAATCCAAGACATTGCCATTAAAGTATCATTGCTGCTAGGTCCTCTCAGCAGGTAGAGGTAGGAAATATATGTATTATGTATATACACCCACATAATACATATGTCTATCTGTCAATCCATATTTATATTTATTCTTGTTCAAAAGTTAGATTTCCATAGTGTCTCCTTTTTTCTGAATTTTTGCCTATGACTAACTTTCTTGTTACCAAAAATACAAGCTTATAGAAATTCTGTTAGTTAATTTATGGACAATAATCACTTTAGGAATCTCAAATTCTTTTCTCAGGAATCTTTGGCAGCTGAGATTGAGGGAACCATGCGTAAAAAGTTGAGTTTGGATGAGGAATCTCTCTTTAAACAAAAGTAAGTACAGATCATAAGATTTGTTATTCAATCATTGGAATGGAAATTAAAAAGAAGCCATACAGCCAGGCTGACAGATGTGGTACACTCATATAATCCCAGTACTTGAGAGGCTAAGACAGGAAGATCACAGGTTTGAGGCCAGTCTGAGCAATTTAATCAGACCCTGTTTCAAAATAAAAATTAAAAGGGCTGGGGTTGTTGCTTGGAGGTCAAACCCCCCAAGGCCAAAAGAGAAAGAAGCCCCAGGGCTTATAGCTCAGTGATGGAGCACCTGTCCAACATGTACAAGGTCCTGGGTTCAGTCACCAGCACCAGGGGGAAGAAAAAAGAAACTGCAAACTATGCATGATGGTGCACGCCTATAATCCCAACACTTGGCTGAGACAGGAGAATCACAGGTTCAAGATCAACCTCAACAACTTGAACAAGATCCTGTTTCAAAATAAAATAGGGCTATGGGTATAGTTTGAAGGTAGAATGCCACTGGGTTCCATCCCAGTACTACAAAAAAAAAAAAAGAAGAAGAAAGAAAAGGAAAAAGAAACTAAAATCCAAAGTATCCAAAGTGATAAGTATTATGATATTCAGTAGTAAATCTGCTTACTATTCAGTTTTTCTCTACATTATCCTCAGGAAAGAATTTTCCAGTTGTAAAGTTTATTTCCTACTGATTTCTCCTAAACTTTAGAGACTGTTCAGGTTGGCTTTATTTCTAATGAACTGACACACATAACTCTTCTAAAGCACTCTAGTGGTTGGTAGTAATAGTAAGGAATGCTTTCTTTTTTTGACAGAGCCCAACAGAAACGGGTATTTGATACTGTCAAGGTTGCCAATGACACCCGGAGCCGCTCTGTCTCATTTCCAGCTCTGCTACCCATCCCAGGTTCCAACCGTTCAAGTGTCATCATGACAGCAAAACCCTTTGAGTCTGGTGTGCACCAAACAGAGGACAAAGCACTCATAAGTCAGGGAAGCTACTTGGAGGAAGTTCCAAGGTAATAAACATTAATCTCAGCAATGGTTCTGCATTTCTGCTGGTGCCAGCATACCAGATTCACATACTCACATGCTAGTTTTACTCTACTGCCCCGTGAATATTCTGGAACTATCAGTTTCATTCAGTTTTGATGTCCTATATCATTAGTTGTAGGATGCATCATTGATTTCATTAACATTTTTGGAGTGAAAAAATATTTGAGTTCAAAATTGAGCTCCCATTTAACACCAAAATTCTTTACTATTTTCCTTCTTCAGTGCTGCAAAGTGTGAGTCTAAATCTTCATGTTCAAAGCCAAATTTGTCTGAATCCATTTGATCGTTGGCACAAATGTATCAGGTGGCATCTTGTCATAACCCAGGCTCCTAAGCTCAATTACTTTGGTGCGTTGGGGATGAACAATAAGTTTGAATAAATTATCAAAGGCCCAGTTGCTCTTAATTTCTTTTTGTTTAAACTGAAGTTTTATCCCTTTTTCTCATAATTCAGTTCATTGAATTACATACAAGTAGAACTTAAACAGCTTTATTATAAAGGCAGATGGAAGCCTTTGAAAAGATAAATGTTGTGGCACCTCAGGGAAATCTTTCCTAATGTAGGAATCTGTCATACAAGGTTTCCTTGGTATTTCCTGGTCTGTCATAAGCAGTCTTCTGCACCCATAGTAGCTTTACAGGTCAGTATTACCTCATGTGTTTGCAGAGGCTCTGAAACAAATCTATATAAATTCACACCAGTGACCAGGAGCGACTATAACCCTTTGATGTCAATTATGAAATTCCTCCTAATTTCAAAATGTTGAAAAGTGAAAAAAATGTGCATCAGAGAAATGTGAAAATGCAATATTATACAAATCTTTTCTTTTAAATATTCTGCAGTATTTTAGGGGAAGTCTGGCCCAAAGCAACCTTTTTTACATTGTAATATGTTTTAAATTGTTATGTTTTACAGTTAATGACATGTCATAGTTTAATGAGTAGCATTTTCTCTTTCATCATAGTACATAAAAAATGGTACCTCTTGCAATCAACGATAGATGCAATGAAATATAATATTTACTTTTTGTGACTACACCTATCTGTAACTTTATAAATTAAGTAGAAAAGTTGACAAACATAGTATAACAATCAAATATATTTTTGCCCCTCCAAAGTCATTTGAAATGGTCTATAAAAATGATAAATTGTATTGCTGATGATTTGGGTTATTATTTCTATACTCCAGATATCTAAGAAAATACTTTGCTTTTAAGATTAGTCTCTTGAATATTCACCATTATAGAAAGGAGAGGTCTAGTTGCATTCATAACCTTAAATCTCATCGTTGAATTTCATTTTCCCATAGGAGCTCTCAGTTGATGAGCCAACCAGGACCCACTGAAGATAGTGATTTGACTACAGCACTGCATCGCCTTAGCCTGCGTCGACAGAACTACTTAAGTGAGAAGCAGTTCTTTGCTGAAGAATGGGAACGGAAGATCCAGGTTCTGGCTGACCAAAAAGAAGGGGTTAGTGGCTGTGACACCCCCACAGAGAGCCTTGCCTCTCTTTGCACCAACCAGTCAGAGATCACAGACCTCAGCAGTGCCAGTTGCCTTCGAGGCTTTATGCCAGAAAAATTGCAAATCGTCAAGCCCCTTGAAGGTAAATACGGGCCCTCTCCAAGCCATGTGGCATATTGGACTTTCCTTTCCCTAGAATTGAGATTTGTATTGTAATGATAAGAGCACTATGTGGAGAAGATACCTTTTTCTTGAATGACACTTTGTCACTGTTTGGGTGGTAGTGCATTATGGTACTTTGTAGGAAGTAGTGAATGAAGAGATCTGCATTCTCTGAGTCTTCAGCCATCAATATTCTCTTGATGTTTTTAATATAAATATGAAAGAAAAGGAATTTTTTCTGTCTTTTGCTTGGAAATATCATTGATAGCAAGTTCCATGGTAAGATAAATGGGATAAATGAAAATGATCTAAAGGTAATACTTCGTGTCCACCTTCCTTTTCAAAATATAATTCTTTACTTAGGAAGTATAATTGACTTAGAGGTGTGTGTGCCCGTATTTTTATTTTTTTTTATTTTTTCACTTCAGTTTCTAAGATAGAACTTGAATTCCAAATAAGTTTCTTTATTTTGTGGAATATTTACAGTCTTCAAATGACTCTGATCTTGTAAAGGTGCGATATTTGTCAGAGTTGCCGTTTTAGTATGAAAGGATCATTGTGACATCATTAGAAACTGCATCTGGTGCAAGTGCTTGGGATGATCATTCACCAGGGTCTCATAGCCTGGAACAAAGGGGACAGATCCTTTTTATCATTCATTTTCCTATTTCTCAGGGAACCCAGGAAAAGGAGTCATGATGAGCAGGGTGGGGAAGTACACAAAGAAACTACCGGAAATTCAAATTGTCTTCCAACCTAGGAGCCTGGCTTTGGGCTCCATTCCAGGGAAATTTTTTTTTTTTTCACCTGGGAAAATACAGCCTATCTCTGAGGTGCATATCATTCTTCTTACTGCCTCAGCATCTGGTTCCTATTAAGAATGTTTAGGCGCCGGGCGTGGTGGCGCACGCTTGTAATCCCAGCATTTGGGAGGCTGAGACCGGAGGATCCGGGTTCGTGGCCAGCCTCAGCTACCTAGTGAGGCACTCCGCAACTTAGCGAGACCCTGTTTCAAAATAAAGAATAAAAAATAGGGCTGGGGGTATATCTTGGAGGTAGAATGCCCCTGAGTTCAATCCTCAGTACCGCAAAAAAAAAAAAAAAAAGAGTTTTTAGGCCTTTTTGTTTTGTTTTCCCCCTCCTTTAGAAGTCTTTTTTAAAGTTAACTTTTTATGTAGAAAGATTATTTTTCATACCTTCAACATCTTGTCAGTCTTTCATGTTTTTTGGGGTTTTTGTTTTTTGGTTTTTTTTCTTTTTTTTTGGTGTGTGTGTGTGTGTGTGTGTGTATGTGGTTTTACTAGGGATTGAACCAGGGGCATTCTGTCTCTGAACTAGACCCCCTACTTTATTTTTTATTTTGAAACAAGATCTAAGTTGTGGAGGGCCTTGCTTAGTTGCTGAGTCTGGCCGTGAACCTGTGATCCTCCTGTCTCAGCCCTCCAAGTACTGGGATTATAAGTGTAAACCACCATACTTGGCTAACTCACAAATTTTAACAAAATATCAAGACCAATATACTTATCACTGTCATTATTGTTATTACACATGTAATTTTTGCTTCTGTTTGAAGATTTAAGCTTTGTGGGAAATGTAAAACATGCCTCCTTTAACCACCTTTGGCTTGCATATTCAGGATCACAAACTCTACACCACTGGCAGCAGCTTGCTCAACCAAACTTGGGAACCATTCTTGATCCACGACCAGGTGTCATTACAAAAGGTTTTACCCAGTTGCCCAAGGATACCATCTATCACATCTCAGATTTAGAAGAGGATGAAGAAGAGGGTATCACCTTTCAGGTTCAACAGCCTCTTCAAGTGGAACAGAAACCTACAATGTCCAAGCCAGTAACAGGGATCTTCCTTCCACCTGTTACTTCATCAGGTGGACCAGTTACAGGTGAGAAAAGTACTTAGTTGAATATGACCTTTTAACCAGTAGTACTTTGCATTCTGACTTACTGTGCCTCTACTCACATCTCACTGGGGTATACTCAGAATTGGATATAAGATAATGAACGTCTATAGCATTTGTGGCATTCCTAATTCTCTCCACTTCATCTTAGACAGCTTGCATAAATAGATTGGGCAAATAGATCAGTTCACACACCTTTTGGTCTCAGGATCTCTTTATGCTCTTAAAATTTTTTGAGAATTCTAGAGAGCTTACCTATGTGAGTTACATCTATTAATATTTGCTATATTAGAAATCAAAACCAAGAAATTGTAAAAATATTAGCTCACTTAAAAATAATTATGTTACCAAAATATATACTTTATGAGAACTGCCTTTTTTTAAGTAGTAATAAATATTTTACTTTACAACTTTACAAGTCTATGATTTCTGGCTCAGTGGAAGATAGCAAGATTCTCATGCTTCTACTTTCAGTCTATTACAGCACACTATTTTGGTTGAACAATACAAAGCAATTTAACCTCACACAAACATGTAAAAGTTGGAAAAGGAAAAAATAACTGTGTGTGTGTGGTACTGGGGATTGAACTCAGAGGAATTCTACCTTCGAGCTACACTCACTTCCAGCCTGATTTATTTCTTATTTGGAAGCAAGGTCGTCTCTCTAGGTTAATGAGACTCTCTCTACTTGCTGAGGCTGTCCTCGAATCTGTGATCCTCCCCCCTCCCAAGTACAGGAATTACAGGTGTGCGCGACCATGCCCGGCTCATTATATTATATAAAAACCACATTAATGTCATCACCTATCCCAACAGAAATGGCTGTAAACGTTAAGGGCTTTTATACTCTTGGTGATGAATACAAGTTTTCCAAAACTCTAATTTTCACTTGAAAACTCAAATTTTATCACTGGCAGAAAATATTATCAGCTGTTTTTCTTGAAGGAACAGGGACACTTCATTCATTTTTAAGAAAATGTCTTAAGAGACTCAAGTGTGAATAACTATAGCTTGTCTGTTATTTGTTCTTTAAAGTAAAAATGGTGTTCCCTAAAAAAAATTCAATTCTCCTGCAAAAATGCTTTTCCTGTAGATAATCTTTATGTTGGTATGGAGCAGGAGTGCCTAATGTGTCCTTCCCACTTCATTGCACAGCATAATAAAAAGATCCAAGGCTCAAATTCAAGATTTAAGAAATAATTTTTACTATTTCTTCAGGGCCATTCCCAAGTAAATCTGGCCTTTTTTAATACTGCTAGTGCATAATAATGAAATACAAGTATAATTTGATGGCATTGCTTTGATTGGTGCTTAAGAGCCAGCACTTTCACCCACCATTGCTTTTGCACTAGCACTGCAAAGGTCCACCACATAAAAAGAAAAAGCCTGCATCATAGTGTTGCTATGAAAATAGCTTGACCTGTGGACTCACACCACACCTTGAGGACCATGAGAGTAGTTTAGCTTGGTACTTTGGATGACTAGATTTTTTTTTTTTAATGTATTATTTTCAGAGTGTGTTTTTCTCTCATTAAGCTATTTTTATAACCTTTTCCTTTATAGTTTTAAAGTATTGAAGGAATCAGCTATATTTAACCAATTAATCCTAGTGTAATCTTCATGTGTATTTTATTTCTATATTTGGGAATTTTTACTACAAAAAACAGTTAATAAATGCTGCATTATTAATAATGATGACCTTTTTACATTATTAACCTGGTATTTCAATTTTGTGTTTGGCTCCCTAAAAATTTATTTCAGTTGCAACCTCAAACCCAGGAAAGTGTCTGTCATGCACGAACTCAACATTTACCTTCACCACCTGTAGGATATTACATCCCTCTGATATCACTCAGGTTACCCCTAGGTAAGAGTGCCTGGGAAAGCTGGGGCCTTGCATGAATTTCTTTTTTAAATTGCTTTCCTTTTAATTCTCAGAATTTTAACTAATGTTCTGTGATCATTTCTCCTTAGAATATTTTCACATTGTATATTCTCATTTGATCATTTTAACACTGAAGTAGGCAGGACAAGTGAGCATGGGTTACTTGAAATGAAGGAACAGGGCAGAGAACATTGCAATGCCTGCTCCAAGGGCAGACAACTAGTAAGTGACAACTAGTAAGGGCTAACCACATGCAAGGTTTGAGGGACCAGCCCTCTGTACAAGCCACCTTCACTTCTGACCCTACCTGCAAGTTCAGGGGGCTTCCAAACCCTTTCAAGTTCAGTCAAAAGGACTCAGAACTCATGGAAAGCTATTCTATTTATGGCTGTTGCTTATTACAAAGAAAGGACGCAGTTTAAAATTATCCAAAGGAAGAAAGGCATAGAGCAAAGTCTCTAGGGGTCCTACACATGCAGTTTACGCATGCAGTTTCTCTTGTCCTTAGGATTCATTACTCTCCTGGCATCAGTGTATGATGGTGCGCACAGAATATTGGCAGCCAGAGAAATTCGTCCAAGCATCAATCCAGAGTTTTTATTGGGTTTCATTGCATAGGCATAATTGGTTGATTACCCACATGGTTGAACTCAGCCTCCAAGTCAACTGACATTGCATGAACCAAAGCCCCAACCCCACATGACATTGGTATTTCTGGCATGACCAGCCCTCACACTAAGACTGTTAGGTGTAGCCAGGCCAATCCTAAGATCCAGTGTGATCAGCTCCCACTCTAACCCGAGACATTCGTACCACCTATGATATAGATTGCCTCCTAGAAGCCGAGGGCAAAGGCCAAATGATTTACCACACAAACTTCCCTTCATAAGCCATATTAATGTTATTTCTATTCTACTAATTCCCAAAACAATCTTAAGGTAGCTTTCAGAGATACATTAACCAAAGTAGGGGTAATGTTAACTAGAAGTAGAAAAGTAGGGGAATCAAGAGTAAGGGTATCGAATGGGTAAAGGAATGAAAGTTGGTGTACAGATTGTACCACAAAGTTTTATGTAGTAGCCAAGGTGATCCATGCATTTCAGTCTTAACTTTCTAGCTGCCATTGTGGAGGGCAATAAGATTATGTTTCACAATATAAGATAGAAGCAAATCAATTGCTTAGGGAAGCATCTGGATGATGTCTAATAAAGATTTCAGTAAAGTCTATAAGGAGCATATCTGCAATTTTTCTACATCGTTCTTATAGTCACCAAGATAAGTTTTATTAAATTGGTTATTGAAGGGAATTTTAATGTAGGTTGATGCCATCATAAGAAATATGTAGTTTGGAGCCAGGCATGGTGGCACATGCTTGTAATCCCAGTACTTGGGAGGCTGAGACAGGAGGATCACAGGTTTGCGGCCATCCTCAGCTACTTAGTGAGGCCCTCCACAACTTATTCTCTGAAACTTAGACCCTGGGAGTCTTAGGGCTGGAGGTGTAGCTCAGAGGTAGAATGCCCCTGGGTTCAATCTCTAGCACCAAAATAAAAAAAAATAAAAAAAAAAAAAGGAAATACGTAGAGACCAGACAATTCTACAACGAAGTGAGAATAGGAGGTTTAGAGACTGAGCATACAGATCAAAGGTTCTTTCTTAATCAGGTTGGTTTGACCAAGGAGTTGAGCTTGTTTGACTATCGCTTCTTTTATATATGTTGATGTACTTGCATTTTGTTCATAGTCTTTAAAAATCTTGATATCATGATATACTGAATATTATGCATTAAAGTTTATTAAATACTGGTAATGTTGTTTAAGGGTAAAATTTGACTAAAGAACTCTCCATTCCATCACGATTTCCTTAACTACATGATTTTTAATTTAATTTTTCTTCTTAACTAGCATAGCATAAGAAGACTCTCATAGGTGTCAAAACTTTTAATTATGTTTAATTTCCTAGAAACATATGTTTTATGTTAAGGTTGGGAAAATTTGTTTCATGAGTATTCATATACTAGTGTTTGGAATTAGCATTTTTTGAGAAAATGGGAATTCAACAATTAGTTTTATTATTTCTCAGTGATATAAAATTGAAAAAAAAAAGTTTCTCCTAGAAGAGAATTTAGGGACCAATTATAAAAGACCATATTTCCTAAAAATTGAAGAATTGTTTGTCCATTGACTATTATCTCTTGGTATATTTCACTTTATGGAATGGTGATACTAATAAAAATCAAAGCTCAGCTTAGGATTGCTTTTTATTCTTAAACACTCTCTCCCACTTTTTTCTTTGAGCTCTGGGTTCCCTTCATTATCCTGTGGAAGTAACGGGAGCAGCTCATCAAACACGGCTGTGAATTCTCCTGCCATGTCCTATAGACTCAGCATTGGTGAATCCATCACGAACCGAAGAGATTCTACTATAACCTTCAGTAGCACCATGAGCTTGGCCAAACTTCTACAGGAGCGAGGCATCTCTGCTAAAGTGTACCACAGCCCAATTTCAGAGAACCCCCTCCAGCCTCTCCCTAAAGCCCTGGCTATCCCTTCCACACCCCCAAACTCCCCATCTCACTCGCCATGCCCTTCTCCTTTGCCCTTTGAGCCCCGAGTACATCTCTCTGAAAATTTTTTGGCCTCCCGACCAGCTGAAACATTCCTCCAGGAGATGTACGGCTTGAGACCTTCTCGAAACCCTCCTGATGTGGGCCAGTTGAAGATGAACCTAGTGGATAGGCTGAAGAGACTAGGGATCGCCAGAGTGGTCAAGACCCCTGACATCCAGGAGAACAGGAAAAACCAAGAGGCAGAGATCACCATACAAAAACCAGACTCTGCTGTGTATTTAAATTCAGGTGGCAATTTATTGGGTGGATTGAGGAGGAATCAGAGCCTTCCAGTCATGATGGGGAGCTTCAGCACTCCGGTTTGCACATCCTCACCCAAAATGAGTATCCTGAAGGAGAACTGAAGCGTAGCATTAACTGACCTCTTGTACAGATTAGCACATGAAGGATAGAAATGCACTGATGCACACGATCTGGTCTGACTAGAGAGAAAAGGAATGTTGCAGAAGGGCTGTGCATGTGCTGAGGGGGAAATGGAGGAAGGGAAACAAAATTGGGATGGGGTCTTCATGGGTGAAGTGTGTTAAATTGAAAGTGTAACTGAATGGGCCATGAGTGTTTGGAGACTGAAAAGAAAGAAAGGTTTAATATACTCCTTCAGCTCAATTTTATTATATTAAAAATAAAAAGTAAATAGAAAATAAATTCAGTAATACTGAAGCATACCAGAAATTCTGAACTTGCTGGCACCTTTACTTGTGAGCACAAGCAGGGAGAACCTACCTAAAGGACCAGGAGAAAGAAGGAGCAGCTTGGACTGCTGCTCCTAGAAAGCTATTCCAAAGGGTTGATGTAGTGCGCTCAGTCTGTTACTGAGACAGTAGTGACATGCTCATATATTTTCCCTGCTAATGTCTGGTTAAATTATACATCCCTCTAAAGGTATGCTCACATCATTAGCAAAACAAGAATTTTATCTTTTTCTTAGATCAAAAGTAGAGACTCCCTTTTTTCTTTCCATTTTTAGGCCTTTAAGCCACTGGGAGCTCAAACACCACCCAAATTCCTTTGTATTTATGAATACTAAAAGTTCATTTTTAAATTTTGTATTTTTATATAACATCCAAAAAAAATGTTGTGGGAGGGCTTTATTTTAAGAAGGAAATATAGGTATATTGGAACCAAGGAAGTGTGTTTTTAGAATTTTTCTTCCAGATAATACAGTGGCCAAGGAATACAAACATAATTACATGTCTTTTAATTTTCCTTGGAGGCTAGAAGGAGTTAAACCAAAAGTGCAATCAATAGGAATTAGGTTATGTTGTATATTTATATATGTAAATTTTCTTGTAAGGGAAGTTGGTTGCAACTAACTTTTTCCAAAGTGTGCTATGCATATTTTTAATGAAAGATGACATGTATTTGCACAAAAATTCTCAGGCACATTAAATTATTATAAAGTAAAACCCAGGTGCTTGCTTTCAGAGTGTCTTTTTTTTTTTTTTTTCCTAATGTAAATTTAAAAATATCTGCCTCATTCTTGGTATCTGTAGAATTAGAGAACAAACTTCTTCATGAGAGTTAAGCTTCTTTTCTCTGGAGTTCTTTTTTACAAACTGAAGTGGTAAAGTGATACCATAAGATGAGGTTTCAGCATTCGGCAGTGTGACGCAGATCTGTTTGCTGGGCCACTGATCATCAGGGCCTGCTCCTCATCAGATGACATGGCTCTGTCTAAGTGAGGCTATTCAGGAAGAGTTACCAATTTCATTAAAGATATGATGAGAAAAAAGATGATAGAGGAGGACAATTATTTTGTTTATGAAAACAGGAAGGGTATCACTTGGTCTTTCTGGTGCTTAATTTGCAACTCTTTTGCTCCTTTGTCCTGACTTAACTAAAAGGCAGTTTTCTGAATTCTTGACTCCTGCTCCTATGATCCACCAGGATACTTCTTCCCAATCCAGGGGTGGCCTTTCCCCTCCACTTGAGACACCTCCCTCGCATAAAGAGGTATGTGCTCGAATGACAAACCAACATGCATGCAATGTAGGAATGTGGGGGTTTCCCATATTTTTTAGAATCTTTTAAAGAATTTTTCTAAATAAATTTCTCAAAAACAAAGGATAGAGAGATATCCCTTCCCTTTCATTCCTCTTTGCTCAGTCACGCTGATATCAGCACACTATATACATACACGTTCAGAAAGGATTCCAGACAAGACTAGATCCCTAAATAGGGCAGGCATGAAAACAAGAATTCCTGATGTTTAAATTTCCTAAATATTACAATTCACTTTTTTAAAAAAATGATATTTGGATTTCTACTCTATACAGTTACTCTGGGGTGCTACTTTAGCCAACTATCAAAACTTTTTGTTTGCTAAGAAAATAGTCTTCCTGTTGCCTCGACATTTAGTTTCCAAGAAACATGAGGAAGTAGGACAATATAGGGTTAGGAAGTAATAGTGTTGAATTATCAGATTTATATATATTATATAAATCACTATAAACTAGGTTTCGTAGTATTCTAAGTATAATTTGTATACTTTTTTATAATCAATGCCTAAATGGTCACTGGAGACAAAGTGGGTATATTAGTAGCCAAATAAGCACATGCAATTGAAGAAAGCCAGACTTGAGTCTTTGAAAATTAGATTGATATTGATGTTCTGCCAGAAATACAATAATTGCATACTGGTGCATGCTTGTCTCAAGAAATGTGTCCTATCTTAAAACTGGGTTTTGCTGTTTTTTAAGTTTTCTCCTAAAATCATTTTTGGTACCGCCTGAGAACATTATAACAGTACTATCTCTGACGCATAGTAAGAACTAGAGCCTACATCAAGCTTCTCAGTTTATCTGTATGCTTTGGTACTATTCACATTTTGGTTCCTTCCATAGTATCCACTGGACATGTAATTTTATGCTAGTATGGGAAATCCCCAACTTTTTCTTTTCCTCCTTTGACAAGGTTTTTAGTGATTAATACCTCAGGTATTTCTAGGTAACCTGTTATCTATTAGGAAAGAATCTTTGTGAGCTCAGAATTAAAAGTTCTCCTGAATTATGAAGATCCCAAATCTTATGTAAATAGCCTTAGGCATGGATCTTTAGGGAAAAGTTAATGACCATTGCTAAGGTAGTTTTTTTTTTTTTAAAGTTTACTGCTATATGCCCTTATTTTGATATAAGTGATCAGACTTTGGCAAGAGAAGAAATAAATTAGAGGCAGCGTACAACAAGAGCCTATTCTCTATAAAAGGTATATTTTACACAATATTTGTAGCTTGTAATTTTTTCTAACCATTCTAATACATAACTAGTACTGGGTGGTTCCAACATCAACTTTTGACATCTAGATCTGGGGCTGTCAGTGTTCGTGGTCCACTCTCTGCTGTCCAATGCATGGGGATGTGTACTCCTGGCACACCACAACTGCAGTGCAGTTGCTGTAACTGAATGGTCACATTGCAGAGCAAGAGCCCTAGGAGTGGGTACAAGTGCCCTCTGTTTGGGACAGCCAGGGAATACCATTGTGTGATGTCTAGGATTTGACTTTGTCAAACACCTCTTTGTGCACCTCCCTTTGCTTTGTCAAATGTAAATCAGATAATAAACATGAGTAGCTTCTAAAATTTTCTTCTGTCTCCTTGTGTTTTGTTCCAGATAAGCCTGTACTTGTTGTGTTGAACTAATACACAAATGGTCACAAGTGGTAAATAGATATTATTGTACTTAACAGATACTTTTAAAAAATAGAATAGACTAGATCTACCACATTTCCTTAGCGAAGTAACAGTAACAAAAAATAAACTCTAATGACTGCAGATATAGACTAGTGGTAGAGCACTTTCCTACCATGCCTGAGACCCTGGGTTTGATCCCCAGCACTGAGTAAGCATGCAAAAGGTGATATGAGATGTTAGTGAAAAACTACATCAGACCAAATGTGAAAAAAATCAAAATATTATTTCACAAAATTTAATTTTCTTGCCTCAGCAAAATCACTAAATTGTTATAAGCAGGATTTTCGTATTATTTTCAAACTTAACTGGGGCCAGAAATTTTTACGAAGTATTCTCTTTTCCTATAGTTCACTATCAGTTTTATGGCTGTTCTCAACATTTCTCATATAATCTAGGTCCATCCAGTGATATGAAGATTTGGCTTCATTCATGTTCCATCTAAATTTACATATATGTAAATGTAAGAGTAATCAGAATTATATTACAAAATGTTCTTCAGCACCATGTGCGGTTCTTGCAAATACCACTCCAGTATATAAGTACCTACAGAGTTACAAATTATGGAATTAAAAACCAGGTGTTCACCACTGGAAAACTATTTCATCATGCATGAATCTTGCATTAATGCTGAGGTTTTGACAAGTTATCTTTTCTTCTACTGGTGCTGCCCCAATCTCTCCTACATTCCTAAGCAGTATCTGTCTCTGACCTTACCAGCAGAACAAACCACTTACCTTCATAGCATTGGGACAGGATCATCTTTTACTTTGGAGGTAAATGCCAAGAAATGTGGAGCAGCACTCCCTGAGGCCTGAGAGTTAATGATGAGCAAATGTTTATGGATGTGTTCCTTTTGTTCTAGACCCATACAGGGAGGTGTTTGTGTACGCCTGTGCTGTTCGGAGCTCTCTAGAGCCCAGTACTCCAGACAATGCCCCTCTTTCTAGGTGTGAGGATAGCACTGCAGGCTTTCACATGACTCCAGCAGCTCTGTTTGGAGTCATTCAGTGCCTCCGTCAACATTCTTACTGCTATAATCCAAACGACCTGACCACACAACCTAGATGAAGGAAGGTGTATTTGCTCACTGTTTTTTGGGGATTCTGGGTTCAGTCCATGTGAGGCCAGGGTCTGGATCTCAGGGCATGGTGGCAGTGGGAATCAGGGAGAGAGTGCAAAGCTCCGCTCTCACATCATGGAGGCCAGAAGCAGTGAGGATCAGAGAAAGGCACTGCTCACATCACAGAAGCCAGAAGCTGAGAAAGAACAAAGGAAGGAGGAACTTGATATAATCCCCACGGCCAAATTGCAGTAAAATCTAAATGAACAAGCAAGTCATTTTTTCTAGTAAGAAAAATCATCTTTGTTTAGGAAAAAATTCTACAACTGTGCATAACTGGGGGAGATATACTTTTACAGATTTCACACACTTAAATTCAAGGAAGAAAATGCCTGCTTTAGAGTTGCAGATTTCTGTAAGCAGATGACAAAGGAGTTTAAAATCCATCACAGATTCTGCCAGACAAACTATTACCATAGAACAAGTAAACCTGGGGGTGCTGTTCAATCCTATTTGCTCTGAAAATATATCTTTAGCTTCTTTTGTGTCCTGGTTAAGGATAAAAGTGGAAACCTAGTGTGACTTCCTTGCTGTTGACAGTGGTCACTGATTTGGGTCTTGAAGAATTTAACTGGCTGCTTCTCTAGCCTTCTTTCTTTAAGAACAGAGTGCCCTGAGCCAATGAGGTCCTGCCATTCTGTTTCCATAGCAATAAAAGAAACAAACCTTTGCCTGCCACCTCCCAAGCACAAACCTCACAAGTCAGGCCCAAGTTAAAGAACTCTGAATGGAGGAGTTACTTTCTCCTCTAGTTTGACTTGCATTGCAATACCAAGAGACCAAACTGGATTGTCTTTAAAAGGAAAGTTCATGTTCCTGCCAGGTCAGCCCTGGATTGGATTCACTGCAAGTCTGTCTCTGTACTTATGTACTGAGGATTTCTGCTTTGGCATCTCAACCACTTGGAATTACCACTAAATCCTTGTGTTCTGGATTTGACCTAAAATGAACTGATTTTGTGCAGAAGGGAAATGGTGTCTCATTTACATTGTGGTTTATTTAAGACTCTTGACTTGGAAAGGAACCATATGGGAACAACAAATCTTTGAGCCATCCACGGTAAGTCCTCAGATGCTTATGTGATTTTTCCCCCCCTTCTTGCTGGTTGTTTAACCAGCAGCTTCTCTGAAGGTTCTATTGGCTCACTGACAACTACAGTGCCGCTCATTGGCACATTGAACCCTCTGAGCCACAGGGAAATCATCAGGGAAATGCAAAAAAGGCAAAGAGGGAAGAAAAACCCTTACTCACACACAGACACACACACAATATTCTCAGAGCCATACAGTCTGACATCAAGCCACTACAAATGGAAACATCTACTACATTTTCTTGTGTGTGTGTGTGTGTGTGTGTGTGTGTGTGTGTGTGTGTGTGTTACTGGAGATTGAACCAGGGGCATTCTACCTCTGAGTTACTATATTTTTTGTTTTGAAACAGTCTCACTAGGTTGCTGAGAGTCATGCTATAGTGCTGAGGTTGTCCTCCTCCTAAGGCTATCTCAGCCTCAGTGCTGGAATTATGGGATGTGCCACCACACCCAGCTGTCTACTAGGTATTCTGTTACACAAAAAGAGCAGCATAGTGTGCAAAGTATATTCTCATTTATGTAAAAAGCTGAAAGACACATGCAGCATGTCTGAAAGAATACCCACACACACACACCAAAAAAAAAAAAAAAAGATTGTTAACAGTGGTTCCCTCTTGGAACCTCTTGGGGGTGGAATACTGGAAGTCAGGGCTGATGTTTACTGTTTACTGATGTGAACAGTTCACTGAAATATTGAAGTACTGCCACATTGATCAGTAAATGGCTATTGTCTAAGGCCCTCAAAGTCTTCCTGGTCCCTTTGGTTGCCCCAGTTCCTCCCTTGACACCCCAGACCACCACATGATTTAGTAATTGACATGAGGTAGGAGGGAATGGAGTCTTCCTGTTCCAGCCCCATAGCTCCTGTCTATTCTGATTCTTCAATATCCTGGTCTTACAGGTTGTTGAATGTTTTGAGAGTACTCCCAGGAGTGTTTAGAGAGAGGACTTTTTGTTGTTGTTGTCATACTGGATAGTAAACCCAGGAGAATTCTTCTGAGCTATACCCCCAGCCCTATTTTTTTTTAACAGAGTTTTGCTAAGTTTCTGCATACTGACCTCAAACCTGCAATCCTCTCATCTCAGCCTCCCAAGTACTGGGATTAAAGGTGTGCACCATCATGCCTGGCAAGAAATTTTTACTTTTTAAGAGCAAATGAATAAGCACCAAGACGTTGTTTATAATGGGAAAGGGGAAACAAACATTCATCAACAGAAAACTAGTTAAAATATAAATGAATATATTCATAGGATAGAAATTTATAGTCACAAAGACATGGAAACAAATCTGAGACTTGTTTTAAAGACTGGCTTTAAATTTGCTCTGAAGCAGTCCTCTGTGGAGAGTGAGGTGGGCACAGATGAATGAGATTTGAGCTGGGAATTGTTGAAACTATGCAATGCTAAGTTCATTATACTCTTTTCTCTACTTTCATACATCTAAAAATTTTCTCCACTGTAAAAACTTAAGTTTAGAAAATGATGATATAGATCTATAATTACTGACATAAAAGAAACTCATGACATTGTCAAAAAATTATATCAAAGCAGGGCATGGTGGCACATGCCTGTAATCCCAGTATTTGGGAGGCTGAGACAGAAGGATCACAGATTCAAGGCCAGCCTCAACAATTTACAAGATCCTGTTTCAAAATAAAGAGCTACCGGTATAGTTCCTGGGTTCAATCCCTGCAACAACAACAGAAATGTATTTCTAAAATGTAAGGACAGTTTGTTCCATTTGTAAAATTTAAGTGTGTGTGTGTGTGTGTGTGTGTGTGTGTGTGTGTGTGTGTGTTTCTTTAGATTAAAGAGAAATCTGGAAGGCATTAACCAAAATATTTTCAGTGGTCATCTCTAGGTGTAGAGTATTTGGGATATTTATTTTTACTTCCTCAGGCTTTTGTGTTGTGATTCTTCTTTGCAATGATCCAATTTCAATCAACACATACACACGCATGCTCACACACATACACAAATAAGTCTATCCTTCTAAAAGAAAGTTCCTATGCAAAATTCCGTCATGAAGTTCATGAAATTCCGGACCTCAGCTACTGATTTCTGAGGACCTACTGTGTGCATGGCAGTGCACTAGGAGCTTCCCAGACATGGTCTTAAATTTAATATGTATAGCAGCACAATGAGGCACAAACTCCTATGATTCTCGTTTGGCAGATGGGGAAACTGAGACTCAGAAAAGTAAGTTTCTTACCATCTCACCCCTAAGTAGAGCAGACTATGCAAAGGCAATAACATATAATTTCAAAGCCTAAGCAAAATTTCAGCAAAGAATGTTGTGTGTGTACAGGGTAATCATAATCCTGGCATTCTGGGCCATTTGTCATTTTTTAAAATATATTCTTTCTTAATGCTTGCCTGCATAGGTGCATACATTCATGTAATTATATGCACACATATATGCATACATGTTATTTCTTATCACAAGCATTCTGTTATCATAGACTTTGTTTATTTTGTTTTGCAATGCTGGGGATGGAACTCAAGGCCTGGTGCACACTAGGCTATACCCCATCACCTACAAAGATTTTAAATGATCATTTAAATTGTATGTGAAATGCCACTGGTAATTGTATCGTACTTGCAATTTACCTATGCATTCTGATTTTTGAAGTGCAACACTTAAAATTATCTATAATATTGTAATGATTATTACAACATTTTTGGCAATTTCATCTGTGGATCTCTCTTCTCCTTATTGAGCTGGTTCCTATGGTAACAACCAACCACCCAAGTTATTAATTAGGGAACAAATATTCATCAGACACTTGTTAAGAAAGCCCCTGTGGAAGCCTGCCTTTCAGAGCCATGCGATCCCATCAGGTAGGCAAGACATGGAGTGTGGAGGCCAGGCACTGGGTGCTGGCCTGCCTTGGCCTCTCACTTCCTGGCCAGGAACTCCTGAGACATCTTCCAGAATCAGGGTTAGTGCCTTTCTTCACAGGGCCAACACAGAAGTGAAGCTTTTTTCTTGCTGTATCTGCAACCTCCTTCCAGATTCTCACCTGAATCCCAGTCCTTGTGGCCTCACCATCTCATTTGTGTGGCTCAACCCCACCTGCTCCCTGACCTTGTCTCCTTGACTCTCACTGATGTGTGCCAGATCTTGCCAGGGCCCCCAAGCACGGTGGAGAATGGACAGTTACATATGGCAGCCCTGTCGTCTGATCATCGGGCCTTAGCTGTTCACCCAGGCTCCTGGCCTCCTTTCTACCTACCCCTGATGTCCATATGAGGTCACCAGGCCAGCCCAGCCCTGCACTCACTTGTACCTGCACACCCTGCCCTTCTCCCATGGTTGGGTCCCCTACCTTTGCACTACAGATCATTCTGCTCTCTGCTGACTACACCACTGGCTGTGAGCTCCTGAAGGATGAGGCCCAGGTCCTCAGTACAACCCAGCATTTTGCACAGTGAGCACAACATAAGCCTGTAAGTGTTTATGCTGTTAAATCAGCACTAACAAGGGGGAGAGTCACCATCTTTGAGTCTCAGTGTCCTCTTCTGTAAAGGAGATTGAACTTTCAGGTTATCTCTAAAAGTCATAAGGCCACGTACCTGGGTTTCTCAAGCATCACTCATATAATAGAAAAAGGCTTATTATTTCATTTTTCAACTAATTCTTAGGCAAATTTCTTCCAATGTAGTATTGAAACCAGTCATCGACTTAGAAATTAAGTAAACTCTGCTATCATTTTTATATCTTCACTTGGGTTATTGGTTCTCATAACAAATTTTGGTGTTTGTTTTTATTTTTATGAAAGAATCCACTGATATCATTTGAAAATCAAATAGCAAGCCAGGCGTGGTGGCGCACGCTTGTAATCCCAGCATTCGGGAGGCTGAGACCGGAGGATCCGGGTTCGTGGCCAGCCTCAGCTACCTAGTGAGGCACTCCACAACTTAGTGAGACTCGGTTTCAAAATAAAGAATAAAAAATAGGGCTGGAGGTATAGCTCGGAGGTAGAATGCCCCTGAGTTTAATCCCCAGTACCGCAAAAAAAAAAAAAATCAAATAGCATTAAAAATTCATTATGCAAGGTTTCTGTCCCACCCTCCATACTTGTCATTTGTACTCCTCAGAATTCTCCTTAGAGGCAATTATCTTCAACTCTTTTAGCTATTTATTTTAGAATTTAACCTCAGACTTCTAATTTTTGCCTGTTGTTGTTGTTGTTGTGGAGCTGGGCTGGAACCCAGGCCTCACACATGCCAGGCAAGTGCTCTACCACTGAGCTACACCCCTAGCCTGGTTTGTTAATTTTTCAATTTTAGACCTTCTTCAGGATTTAGCTCTTAAGCATCCTCCAGTATAGTCACAATTCACTCTTTGGTTAAATCAACATCTCATCTACATTGGCACATATGAGTGTGTACCTTACTACAATTATATTTACAGAATTTTTTGTAACCTAGGGCATTTTGCACATTTTTTTTTTATTTTCTTAGGTTTCTCAGTTTCTATTGCCAATTTCCTCCCACAAGCTCTGATTCCTATTTCTCTGTAACAACTCACCACAAACTTGGTTGCTTCAAACAAGACCAATTTATTATCTTCCGGTTCTGAAGGCCAGAATCTGAAATAGGGTCTCCCTGGGTGGACATTGAGGTACTTTGCAGCTGCACAGTCCCTTGGGCCACACAAAGTCTCACACTCACGGGTTCTGGGGATTGGGAGGTAGACATGGAAGTGGAGGGAAAATGGCCGTGATTCATCCCGCTCTGTGCTCCAACAAACCTAACAACTGCCCATGAGGATCATCAGAAAATCCTCTTCCAAGTCCTGAGTCTCTAGGGCATTTGACAGGCATATCGGTCCTCCTCCCTTCCCCCTCTGCAGGCACCTAGGCCCCTGTGTGCCACAGTGAAGGCCTTCATGTGCTCATCCCTTGTGCAATATCATCTCTTCTCCCATTTTATTGTGCCTGGGGAATTAAGGCTCTCTTAGTTCTGTACTCTCATTTTTAGCATGGCTCTGGAAAGAACAAAACAAGCATGGTCAAGGCCTCATGGTTATCTGGCCGTGTCTTGCATGCAGAGCCTCTTGGAAGGGGGTGGCATTCATGGAGACGAGAAGAGGAACTTCCACTCTAATTCAGGCAGGCGGCCAATACTGAGAAATTGGGAGGCTCACTGGGAGGCCGTGTGAGTAATAGGACTGATTTTCCAGAAAGTTCTGTGCAGGACCTGTTGTGGGAATTTTCCTTCATGCCCCCAAGAGTTAATGTGGCTTGATGGAAGAGTGGGATATTTGTGTTCACTCCCAGCTCTACAACTTACTACCTCTGTGGTCTCTCTGATTACCTCATTTTTCTGTGAGTTTGAGATAGCCAATAATTGAATATTTATTGTATACCTTGCTCACAGTTAAAACTCGATTATGGAAAATTTTAAATTGTTTTCAAGTCAAGTCTACTGGGTAGCAAGGGGTGACATGTTATTCTATGGTCAATGCCCTATACCAGATCAAAAGTTTCTGGAATCTACCATTGTCCTTCAGGCCTTCCCCCAGCCCTTCCCAATTTATCTCTAAATATTTTGATTTGATTCTAGGTGATATAAGTTCCTGCTGTTGTTTTCTCATTTCAGCAAGAACCTTCTCAAATATCTAGCAGCCAAGCCTGCCCCTGACCTGGGCCATGTACCCCAACCCTCTCATCTACTGCACCTGCTGGGACCCCTGGAACTTGGGACCACGGAAGCTAATTAAGACCCCTCATCCACCAAGCAAGACCTCCACGAGGAGGACCAAGTAAGAGTTATCTGGGATGGGTAGGTACAGGGGGTGTGAGTTTCATGTGTAGCCATCTTTGTTTCACAAGGTTTCCAAAGCAATAAGCTTCTCAGCGGAATCCCAAGTGGGCTACAAGCCTAGGGTTCCACAGTGTTCTCTGCCAGCCCGTGGGCTGTAGACCCATCTCTCCAGTCCTGCCTGAATTCAGCATTTTGATAAATGAGGAAGTCTCAGCACTGGTGCAACAGAGAAAGTGCAGCTTCTAAACAAGAATCTTTGGTGACCACTGTCCCTCCCTGTGGGGCAAGAGCTTTGGGAACTGGGGAACAAGATGTGTGTGTGCTGCTAACCTGGGGACAGTGGACACGTGCCAGGGCCTTAGAGCTGGGATTTTAAGGGTCTCAGATCTTCAGGATTCCAGTTGTGAAGCTATATATTCCAATTTAGGACCACTGTGGGGATGTACTTAATGAGGAGTACTGAGACAGGTTTTTTGAATTTCCAGTGTCCTCTTTTTAGATACTTATTTTTACTTTCAGGCTCGCTCCTCTTCTACCAGCTTCAAAAGAGCATGATTACCTGCAACACCAATCAATAGCAAAACCTGTTGTTGCCCCAAAGTAAGTACTTTTAGGTCCATGAGGCAGGAAGGGCTTGAAGCATGTAAATAAAATAATCTGCCCCCTTCACCTTCACAGCCCTGCTTGACTTGAAGCAATTTGCTGTCTGGTATGTCAGATAATTGCCTGAGTCCACTGTCATTTTCCCAGGCTGTGTGTGTGTGTGTGTGTGTGTGTGTGTGTGTGTGTGTGTGTGTGTGTGTCTGTGTGTGTGTCTGTGTGTGTGTGTGTGTGTGTGTGTGTGTGTCTGTGTGTGTGTATTTGGTACTGGAGACTGAACCCAGGGGCATTTTACTTCCAAGCTGTTCCTCTAGCCCTTTGTTTAACTTTTTTTTCGAAACAGGGTTTAAGTTGCTGAGGCTGGCCTCAAGCTTATAATCCTCCTGTCTCAGCCTACCAGGTACTAGGATTACAGGTGTGTACCACCACGCTGGGCTCCTCTATATAGATTCTGTGGTGTTCTGCACCCTACACTCCCAAAGTCACTACAAATGAGCTCTCAGTGGGATGCCCTTTGTAGCCGCCCTAAAAGTGACCAAAGCTCATCACGGTTACAGAGCCTTGGCAGGCCTCCCACATATTTATGGTGGTAATGCACCTTAGCTGATTAATTCCCATGTCCAAGATTTTATATGGATCATATCTCTGTTTTTATCACAAATTAAAATTTTTACTCACATTTGACAAACTTAGAAGTACAACTTTGTTTCAGGTTTTTACATGAATCTTTGCATTCCATTTGTCTATTTCTTTGGAAGATATTTATTGAACACTTATTATTTTTAGGCACTATTTCAGGTGCAAGAGAAACAGTCGTGAACACAAATTAAGTATCCACTTTTCTGAGCTTACATTCTAGTGGAGGTGGGAGGGTGGCAATGACCAGAAACAAGTTCAGACACTCAAGGTTGGCAAATGCTATAGAGAAAAATAATGCAAAGGGGGTAGGGGATTTGAGAGCGGGGTTATTTTTGACAGGGAGGTCAGGGCAAGTCCCTGTGTAAAGGGGACAGGTGGAGCCACACTGATGTCCCAGCAGAGGGAACAACTAGACAGAGGCCCCTGAGTGGGGATTTACTTGGCCTGTCTGGCCTCTTCCAGGACACAAAGAGGCCAGGATGGCATGAGTGGAGGGGCTGAGGGGAGAGTGGTGGAGATGAACTCAGAGGAGGTAACAAGGTGATGGATGTAGAAAGAGATGTCCACATCCAACTAGGGTTCCTGGAGACTGTGGCTGTATTGTGCTCCTTGCCAAAGAGGAGTTAGGGTTGCAGATGGTGCAAAGGTTGCTAAGCAGCTGGTCTGGAAGATGGAGAGATGATCCTGGACTTTCCAAGTAGCCCAACGCAGACCTTCATGACTGCCTCATGTGAAAGAGGAAGAGGGGGGCAGGAGTATAGCTCAGTGACTGAGCACTGCCCTAAAAAGCATGAGGCCCTGGGTTTGAGCCCCACCCCAGCCAAACAAACAAACAAACAAAAAATCACCAGGTCTTAAAAAAAGGACAAGATTTTGCCATTTGGAATTAGAGAATGCTATTGCTAAGTGACATCAGCCAGTCTCAGAAAGTCAAGGGTCGATGTTTTCTCTCCTATGTGGAAGCTAGAGAGAAAACAGGAAACACACAGTTAAATGAGAAGAGAGACCAGTAAGATAGTGGAAGGGGGTTGGGGAGGCGGTGGGAAGAGGAAACTGAGAATTGAGGCAGGGAATAGTTCAACTGTTATGTCCATATATGAGGTATCAGTACCAAGCTCACTAACGTGCAGGAGGGGATGCAGAGGGAAACACACCAAGTGCCCTGTGCGTGTATGTATCTATCACTCTGAATCTCGCTACGGACTTAGAGTTACAACGCACCAACCATAGTATATAAAAAAGAGGAAGTGAGTGTCCGAGTCAGAGAAGGAGATATGACAGCAGAAGCAGAGGTCAGCGTGGAGTGACTGCGGGCTTTGCAGGTGGAGGGAAAGGCCACTGGAGCCAGGGGCCGCTTCTAGAAGCTGAACAAGGCATTGACTCGAGCCAGTGAGACCCATCTCGGACTCTAGCCTCCCTGAGGCGAAACTTTGCATCAAGGAGGTCCCCGGCCATCCCAGGGGTCCCCTAAGAAGGTCGGGTGACGGGAGCTCCGCAGACGGTGGTGACATCAGGGTACCCTCCTAAGCTTTGGACTTCCCTTTTCTCCGGCTGCTTTCTAAGCGCATCTTTCTCTCGCAGAGTGAAAACTCACTTAGAAAAGCAAGAGGAGAGCAATAAATTACCCCACGTGAGTACACGCGGGAAAGGGGCGGTGGGACGTTAATCCAGCGTCCACACAGTAGGGGTGGCTTTTACGCATTGAGCGGGGTGGCGCGGCACCGCACAGTGCACCCGGCTGCGGGCGGCAGAGCCACCTCTGCCCGCGAGGGGGCGCAAGTTGCCACCCTCCACTGCCTTGTGCGGGCGAAGCTAGTCCAGGCCTCGTGCAGCGCCCGCCCAGATGTGGTGGGAGGGAGTGAGGGAAGCGGTGGTGAGAGGGTGCTGGGGAAACCCGTGGGGACCAAACCCTGACACCTGCCTTGGACTGTGGGCCAAATCCCTGTGGGGCACGGGAGCCTTTAGAAAACGCGCCCCTGATGGTCTACTGCGGGAGCTTTACACTATTATCTGCTTTGCTTTTCTCCTGGCCAGCCTCAGTGAGAATCATGCAGTCCTTAATGACCAGGAGATCGAACAAACAAACAGACAAACAGAAATATCATCTCCTTCAAGGCAGAGAGGATGATGATGTTGGGGGAGCCAAACTGAGGACAGAGAGGCCAACCCGGAGGGTATCAGGAAGCCCAAGAGCAAGATGCGGGCGGCCTTGGGCGGTGCCAGGGCAGTGTGGAAGGGTGAGGTGGAGACCGACCTGCGGTGCTGCGGGGGAGCCACACAGCCCGACCATTCTCGCCCTGGTCCACACACCAGCTGATGGCCCCGCCAGGATGCTGATACAGCATCTGGGGCAGGGGGTGGAGAAACTGACTACATTTTCTTTTTTCAACCATGCTGATCACTTCCTCATACGTCATTTTGCTTTTTCCTCATGAAAGGCCTTTAAGGAAGAGTTATTGTCATCATTTCCTGATGAGAAAACTTGAGACCCAGAAATTTTTTAAAAATTGAACCCAGGGGTTTTCTACCTCCAAGCTACACCCCAGCCCTATGTTATTTTGTTCGTTTATTTTTATTTGAAAATAGGCTCTCACTAAGTTGTGGAGGGCCTTGCTAAGTTGCTGAGGCTGGCCATGAACATACCATCTTCCTGTCTCAACCTCCCAAGTACTGGGGTTTCAGGTGTGCACCACCATGCCCAGCTTTTACTTTTCTTTGAAACAGGGTCTCACTAAATTACCACATGCTGGCCTCAAACCTATGATCCTCCTGTTTCAGCCTCCCTAGTACTGGGATTATAGGCATGTGCCATCATACCTGTCCCCAGAGATGTTAAATAGCTAGAGGTTGGTGGCAGGGCCAAAATTTAGACTCAGGCCTGTCCAATTCCAAAGCCTGGGCAGTTTCCACGATGTCCAACTGCCGCCTTGGAGCATGCAGGGGAGGGCAGGGCTGTGGGGCAGAGTGTGGAGTGGGGCGCCGACAATTCAGTTTGGCACCACTGAACTTGAGTGGTCGAGGCATCCACAAGCCAATATAGAGTTGGATCTCAGAGATCTGAGGGTGAATGGCAACTGGGAAAGGGCACAGAAGGGCCTCAGACCCAGAATCTCATCTCATGGCTCTGTTTTTAAGCTGTAAGTCAATAGTAGATGATTCAGAGGAATCCCAGCCCTCTGAGTCTGCAGTTTTACTTTATCTTCCACCTTGGTGCCCAGGAAGTGATCGACGTGTCACCAGGTTATCAACTCATTCGGAATCGGGAGCAGATTTCTGTTACCTTGGGGGATGAGATGTTTGGTAGGAAAAAGCAGTTGGACTCTGCTATAATGGACAAAATCAGCGTCTCCAGGTAATGTCCTTGGACCAGCATCGAGCTCCTCAGGACTGTCCATCCCCACCTCACCCTGCCTGACCTCTAGGACCTGCTGTGGCCACCCATGCCCAGGCCACGGGGCCCCTGCTCTGAAGGGGCTGCAAGTCACCACCCTCCTGCCCCCTATTTCTCCATGCTGCGCCTCTCCACGCCTGCCTCACTTTGCCCCGATCCCATTCATGAGTGGATCCAAGGGCCAGGGTGAAGACTGAGTTAGTATGACTCACACCAAAGAGAACAGTTGATCCTGGGGTGAGGAATCGGTAAAATATTCATAAAGCAATCTAGATTTAGAGTGTGAATTGAGAGGAAAGTCACAGAAGACTGGAGTATGTATTTCTTTTTTCATTATAAATAATCCCCAAATACCTCTCAGTTCATGCCTCTAAGAGACAGGGTGTGGAGAGTTCTGTCAGGCATACAGTCATCCTCTGTCATTGATGCCCACCCACTTGCCGTCCTCCAAGGCCATTCCACTAAGTCCCCACACCTTTTCACTCTACCTCCTAAATCTCTCTCTCCTGTGTTCTCCTTCCCTGCTCTTACCTTAGCTCAGGCATCTTCTTACCTGCACCACTGAAGAGCTCTCTGAGCAGCTCTTCCTTTGTGCTTTAGTCCACTTTGAAACTACAAACAGAAATCTAAGAGACCAGAAACAATACCAGCACACACACACACACACACACACACACACACACACACACACACACACACACAATCACTTACTTATCTGTTTGCATCTAGGAAGAACACAAGCAAACTGTTAACAGGGTTGAAAAGCATTCAGACTGGGGTTCCAGATGTCCCTTGGAACCACCCTGATCTAACCTAGTCCAGTGCCAGCTGTCCCAAGTCCCCAGCTCTCACCCGGTGGGGCATTCATCTCTGCTTTCCTTTCCCCGCTCATCCACGACCCTCTGCAGGAAGAGAACAGGCCGTGCGCCCAAAGTTAAGCTAGCACCCACAGCCACCTGTGGCCTCAGAAGAAAGTTATCTTGGGCTGCGGCATAATACAACATAAGAGCCCATGCTTGCTTATTCCCTGGTAAAACCGAGAGTGGAGCTTATACTGAAGATCATGTTCAAAAGACAAGGCTTCCTTATTATTCATCTGTCTCATATCCTGGCACCCTCTCCTCCACACCCTCTCTCTTGTTTTCTTACCTCACACATGGAGGATGACTGGCCAAGGGCTCAAAGCCTGTCAAATGGAGAGCCTCCTCGCGCTGCACTCAGCATGGCCTGCCACTTGGTCAGCTCCAGCTCAACCAGATAGCATGGCGGTCCCAGACCAGAAACAGGTGAACCACCATCTGCTCTGAAAGTCACTCTCTGGCTCCCCCCTTCACCCCATCTCTGACCCATTCCTTCTCTAAGTTCACAGTCAGCATCACCCTACTCCTTCTCATTTCCTAATCCCCTATTTCAATATCATTACCAAATCAGGGCCAGACCCTAATAAATATCTAGCATAGTCCTATTTCTCTTCTACTTAATAGGGCACCAAACCACCCTGCTCACTTCTGGCTAGCTTACCCAAAAGGCTAGATCTGAGTTTCAACCTCCCTACTGCAAAATACCTCCTCCAAGACTCCCCTCCATCCTGTCATGCCACCTGTGCCAATGGGGCCAGTGCAGAACACAGCCTGGCTCTCTCTGGACCACTCACTCATCCCAGGGGCCTGACTGGCATGGGACAGTAAGCTCTGTGGATCATAGAGGAATTACTTGTCCCACAGGACTGATATAATTTTTGACCTTGAAGAGCAGATCTCAGAGCTGAAAGCAATAATAGAACAAATGAACAGAGACCACCAAGCCACCCAGAAATTGGTGAGTGATCCTTGCATCAACTAATGTCTTCATGGGGAGGGTAACATTTCAGGTCACCCGTGTGCTGGGCAAGATGCCAAGCACTCTGCTCCTGAGAGCTGTGTTGTCCAGGTGACGGGACTCTGAAGACAATACTGTGCACCCCATAGGATTTCTCTGACTCCATCTTCATCCATAGCTGTAAGAAATCATTGCCTACCTTGTTTGTTTCTGGGAGTTCTCCAGTTGCCTCCAAGTGTGCAGTGACAGTGTCCTCTCCACACTAGAGGACACCAGTCACCCCCTTCTGGCCACTGTGGTGAGATTAGCTTCAGAGGTTGCTAGGCTCTTGCTGATTTTGCCAGCATGGAGGATGTTACCAGTGTTGCTCAAAAGCTTCCTGGAGCCAGATGTGGTGGGGCACATCTGTAATCCCAGTATTCCAGTACTTGGGAGTCTGAGACAGGAGGATGGCAGGTTCAAGGACAGTCTCAGCAACTTAGCGAGACCCTCAGCAAGACCCTGGTTTCAAAATAAGTGAAAAGGCTGGGGATGTAGCTCAGAGATAGAATGCCCCTGGATTGAATCTCCAGTGCCCCCCCCCAAAAAAAGCTTCTTGGAAACCTCCTGTGGCCGCTCTTAGTGCTCATACTTCAGAATCTGTTGATATTACTTCACACTTTCTTTCTTGGGGTGTGCGAGTGACATTTTAGATTTTATTATCTATTCCATCTTGGTCCGTTCTTCTCCACCTCAAGCAGGTGTGCCTGGTGGCCTTGGTACAATGAGGAACCAGAACTATACTCAGAAACATCCTTTCAGTGTTACTGAAACCCATTTGGGAGGTTCAATCCCCAGAAGCCAGCCTCTCACCCTCTGATATGTCCCAGGAGTGTCTGAGTCCCGCAGGGACCCAGCTTAGCGCTCAGGGTGAGACTGCCCCCACTACTGATTCGATATCTTATTTTTCTGAAAATTTGGCCAGATTGATGTTTCCTCCTATAGAAAGGAGATTGAGGCTCAGGGAAGTCATACCATTTGCATAATAAGGTCATGGCTCAACAATGGTGGATCACTGGGCATTTTGGTAGGTCACTAGGTAAAATGCACATTTTGACCCAAGAACATAGGCCCTACTGAAGACAAATATTTAGACTCTTTCCATGGAGGTACCTAGAATATGATCTTCAAAACATTCCCTGTGGTGTGTCCCTGAGGAAGGGAGGCATGCTGGCTGCCACTGTGCAGGTCAGCACCTAAAGCTGACCCCTTGGTTGTAGCAGGAGTCTCTGGCTCCTCCCTAGTGGTCAGAGATGGACAAATACCACCCCTAAACCTACCTTTTAGCTGACTGGCTTTGAGCTGTCTAGTGGCTAGAGGATTTCATGGGTTAGAATAGAGGTCACTTGAATGTGTTAGAACTCAACCTAACCTAAAGTCTGTTAGAACTCAACCAGGCTGTCAACATTAGTTAACACTGAGCCTTAAGTTCCTTGAAGGCAGGATCTGAGTGTTGGTCCTTTGGCTCTTCTGGGCCAAATCCTCTGTTAAATCAATTGAATTATGTATCCAAGAATCCAAAGGTTAGTCTTAAAAAGAAATGACAGTATAACAGTGTAGGGCAGACCAGCCCACAAAGCCAGTTAGTGTAAGAGATGGTTTCCATGCACCGACATTATGAATTGATTAAGTAAAAACAACAAGAGCAAGACACGAATTGGTCCAGGCCCTTGGCAGTAACGTACTCTCTGAGTCTGGCAGAACAGAGACAGAAGAGATGTGGGGAAGAGGGTGTCACTTGTGAATAGGAAGGCTTCCCAGGAGAGTGGGGCTGTGGGCCTGAATCCTGTGTTGTTAATGCTGGCTTCATTTCCAGCTCACCAATGAAATGGAACTCCGCTGTGCTGAGATGAAACAGAGGTTTGAGAACGAAAACAGGTATGCTTTCTGGCATGACCTCTGTGTGCAGAGGCCTTAAGACTTCTGCACCTTTGCAGGATTTCAGTTCCCTGGGATTTCAGATGCAGCAAGTGGCATCAGCCAAGGGGGCCGGGGATCTGAGTGAGGCATGAGTCTTTGGAGAGCAGGATGACTTGGTTTGAGACCACTAAAATGAAGCATAGAAAAGGTTATCCCTATTCTTATATTTTATCATCCAATTTTTTTTTTTAATTTCAGTTGTAACCTTTCTGTTGGTTGCATAGAAGACCCATTTTTTGTTCTCTATGAGATTTCTGTGAACAACAATTGTTATTCTCAACATGTTCTCCTCCTTCTCCCCTCTTCTTCTCCACCTGGTCCTCCTCTTTTTACTTTTATCACCTCTACTCTCCCTGACTGCTAGATCGGGGCTCGGGAGGAAAAAGCAGAAGGGATGGGAGGGGATGGAAACAAACACAAATCAAGGGAAAATGAAAATATGTGAGTGAGGAGAATCTTAAAATCCCCTTCCAGGCCACCTGCTGGGTCCCAGGGCAGCCTCAGAAATACTGGGTGCAAAATAACACTCCTAGTTGAGTCGTACATAGCTATTTATTTATATGTTTGTTTATTTATTTATTTACTACTATTTTAGAAAAGTTTTGAGTTCTTCACAAAAGAGAGAGGAAAGTACAAAATCTCATGTATGGAGCTTCTGCTAATCCACCCCAGTAAAATTCAACCCAAAGAGGAGTACATCAAGACACATGATAATTGAACATCAAAGACAAAGTAAAATTCTGAGAGCAGAAAGAGAAAATAAACACATCATATATAAAGGAGGGCCAATACAACTATCAGCAGATTTCTCAGCAGAAGCCCCATAGGCCAGGAGAGAGTGGGATGATATATTTAAAGTGCTGACAAATAAAGCTGCTTAATACAACAAAGCTGTTTTTCAAAAATAAAAACTTCCCCAGGGAAACAAAAGCTAAGAGAATCCATCACCACTAGACCTGCTTTACAGAAATTGTTAAAAGGAGTTCTTTAAATTAAAACAAAAATCTGCTAAGTAATAACATGAAATATCACAATAGCATAGAACTCAGTGGTATAGGTAAAACAAAGCCATATTCAAAGTACATCCAGATTATAATTATGGTATATAAGACACTTTTATCTCTACTGTCAGGGATAATCTTTTATCTCTACTGTCAGGGATAATTACTACTAATCACTATTGTAGCTAAAATAAATTGTCAAAATATAAAATTGCAAATAAGTTGCAATATAATAATAGTATAAGCCTTTAATACCCCACTTTAAACAATGGATAGATAATTCAAACAGAAAATTAATTAATAAGGAAACATTGAATCAAACAAACTGTTAAACTGACCATGGTGGTGCACACCTTTAATCCCAGTAGTCAGGAGGCTGAAACAGGGGAATCACAGGTTCGAGGACAGTCTTAGCAAGTAGTGAGACTCTCAGCAGCCTAGTCAAACCTTGTTTCAAGAACAAAAAATAAAAGGGGCTGGGGGTGTAGTTCAGAGGCAGAACACCTCTGGATTCAATCCCTACTACCACAAAAAAAGTTAAGGAAAAAAAAGATTATAAATTATGTCTAGTATCTTTTCCAGCCACAATGATGTGAAACTAGAAATTAATAATAGGAAGAGTTGTGGAGAACTCATAAATGCATGAGAATTAAACAACATGTCCCTGAACAACCATTCAGTTAATGAAAAATTAAAAATTATTTTGAGACAAATGAAAATGGAAACAATATACCAAAAAGTATGCAATATAGCAAAAGCAGTTCTAAGAGGAAAGTTTATAGTAATAAATTTCAACATCAAAAAAGAAGAATTATTTCAAATAATTAATCTGATATTACACCTAAAAGAACAAGGTGAAAACAAACTATGGCCAAAGTTAGAAGAAAGAAGAAAATAACAAAGACCACAGTGGAAATAAATGAGAGACTAGAAAGACACTACAAAGATTTTTTAAAAATGTAAGAGTTCATCTTTGAAAAGATAAACGAAACTGGCAAAACTTTAGTTAGACTAAGAAAAAAGAGACTAAATGAAATCAGAAATGAAAGTGGAGACATTAACTACTGATACCACAGAAAAGCCAAAGGATCATAAGAGATTATCACGAATAAGTACATGCCAACAAATTTGATAACCTACAAGAAAGGAATAAATCCCCAGACACAACCTACCAAGATTCAATCACGAAGAAAGAGAATATCTGAGCAAACCAATAATGACTGAGGAGATTGAATTAGTAATTTAAAAGTCTCCTATCGAAGTAAAGCCCAGGACCAAACTACTTCTCTGCTGAACTCTAACAAAGTTTTAAAGAACTAATATTAATCTTTCTCAAACTTTTCCAAATAATTAAAGGAAAAATACTTGTAACTTTTTATAAGGACAGCATTATGTTGATACCAAAGGCAGATAAGGATATTACAGAAAAAGAAATTACAGATCAACATCGTTAATGGACATAGATGCAAACATCTTCAACAGAATACTAGCAAACCAAATTCAACAATATATTTGATCTGACATTTCAAAAAAAGAGACATATGAATGGCCAACAAGTATATGAGAAAACAAATCTCGACATTGCTAATAATTATAGGGAAATACAAATTAGAACACAATAAAATATCTCTCACCTGTCAGAAGGATTATTGTGAAAAAGACAAATGATAACAACAATGTTGATGACAATGTGTAAAAAAAGAAAGGCTTACACACTCTTGAGAATGTAAATTAGTACAGCCATTATGGAAACAGTATGGAGGTTCCTCAACAAACTAAAAATAGATCTACCGTATGATCCAGTAATCCCACTACTGGATATTTACCCAAAAGATTTGAAATCATTTTGTTAAAGAGATTTCTGTACTACCATGTATATGGCAGCACTACGCACAATAGCCAAGTAATCAATCTAAGTGTCCCATCAACAGATGACTGGATAGAGAAGACATGCATACATACCTACACATGTATACATACATACACATACACACAACAGAATGCTATTTTTGCCTTTAAAAAAGGAAATTCTGTATTTGTGGCAACATGGATGGAATTGAAGAACATTATTCCAAGTAAAATTAGCCAGGCACAGAAAGGCAAATACAATATGTCCTCACTTATCTTTGGAATCTAAAACACTTGAACTCATAGAAAGCAGAATAGAATGGCGGTTACAGAGACTGAGGGATGGAGGATGGGGGAGATGATGGCCAAAGCTTACAAAATCTCAGACAGAAGAAATATATTTTTTAAAGATTTTTGCAGGGCATGGTGATTAGTTAATAATAAAATATTGTTCATTTCATAATTGGTAGCTGGGCACAGTGGTACATGCCTGCAATCCCAGTACTTGGGAGGCTGAGACAGGAGGATTGCTGGTTCACAGCTAGCCTTGGCAATTTAGTAAGAAACTCTGCAACTTAGTGAGACCTTGTTTCAAAATTAAAAAAAAAAAAAGAATAAAATAGGGCTGGGGATGTATCTTAGAAGTTGAATGCCCCCAGATTCCATCCCCAGTAATACATATACATAAACACACACACACACACACACACACACACACACACACACACACACACTAGTAAGAGAATACATTTCAAATGGAGAATAAATTTCAAATGTTCTCACCACAAATAACTGTAAGGTATTTGAGATGATAAATGTTTAAATAGCTAGATTTAATTATTCCATCTTGTATTCATAAATCATAATATCACATGGTACCCGATAAATATATACAATTGTCGGCCTGGCATGGTGACACTTGCTTATAATCCCAGTGCTTGGGAGGCTGAGACAGGAGGATCGCAGGGTCAGAGCCAACCTCAGCAACTTAGTGAGGCTCTCAGCCACTTGGTGAGAACCTGTTTCCAAATAAAAAATAAAATAGGGCTGGGGGTGTAGCCTGGAGGTAGAAGGCCCCTGGGTTCCATCCCCAGTACCACACACACACACACACACGTGTACACACACACACACACACACATATACAAATTGTCAATTACAATTTAAAAAAAAGAAGTCCTGGTGGAGAGATAGCACACCTAGTTGAGTCATATGTATGTATATATATGTATTTATTTATAGACTTTTTAAAGAAAAGTTATAATTTAACAACAAAATTGACAAGAAAATACGGAATTTCCAACTACCCACTATCTCTCCACCCGTTCAATCTCCCCCATTATCAACATCCCCACAGACTGGTACCTTTGTCGCAGTTGATGAGCCCACACTGACACATCATTATCACCCACCGTCTGTAGACTAGGGTTCACTCTAGGAGTTGCACATTCTATTGGAAAAATGGGAAGACATGTTGCTATGGTGGAGTCATACAAATAGTTCCACTGTCCTAAAAGCCACCGTGCTCTGCCTCATCATCCCTCCCCATCCCAAACCCCACTGGTCTTTTCACTCTACCCACACTTTTTGTCTTTCTTAGAAAGTCGTACAGTTGGAATTATATAGTATGTAGCCTTTTCAGATTGGCTTTTGTCATTGAATAATATGCACCCAAGTCTCCTCTACCTCTTTCATGGCTTGAAGGCCCTTACAGTCTTTCATATTAACATTTACCTTAAACACAGCCAGCATATGCCCCCTGGGACAGAGGATGGAGGGACCCTGGGCTCTGAAATCTTGGAGGGTGCTGGGGTAGTCACAGCTCCCCAGGTGCACTGGAAGCAAAGACTGGGCTCCCTATTGTGGGATAGTCTATGGTTTCTGCCAGCTCCGTTCAAAATAGCGGCTGTTGAAACCCAGGGTCCTGGACCTTCTCTGGACAGAAAGAAACCTGGGGATCACTTGGGTAAGCCAGGGCCCCCACCTCCAGCTAGAGGGCGGAGGGGAGGGCCAGGTCTGCGGAACAGTTCAGCTCTGGACTTTTCAATGTTGATTCTAGCCTTCTGGGTCTCACAGGGAGCTGAAAAAGACTCACAGAGCGGAGCTCAGTAAGTTAGAGGACAACTACGAAAAAGCTCTGAAGACAGAGAAGTCAACTGCACAAGAGAAACTAGGTACTGTTGGGACCTGGGAGGGAGACCCCGGGTGAGGGAGCGAGAGGCTGACTGTGGGACTAGGGCCCGGGGAATTCCTGTGGCCAAGGATGGGTGGGGACTAGGTGCCTGAGGTTTCCTCCCAGAGCTAAGGAGACTGAGTGACTGAGAATGAAACTGAAAAGAGGAAATACTCGTGCACTTCCTTTTCCTGAGAGATCTGAGCAAGTCCCTAAAAAAAAAAAGAATCTTGTGACTTGGTTTCCCCACCTGGAAATCAAGGAGAAAAATATTCACCTTTATGAGTATGATAAGAATGTTAAAACAAGCTGGGCGTGGTGGCGCACGCTTGTAATCCCAGCATTCGGGAGGCTGAGACTGGAGGATCTGGGTTCGCGCCAGTCTCAGCTACCTAGTGAGGCACTCCGCAACTTAGTGAGAGACTCAGTTTCAAAATAAAGAATAAAAAATAGGGCTGGGGGTATAGCTCGGAGGTAGAACGCCCCTGAGTTCAATCCCCAGTACCACAAAAAAAAATGTTAAAACACTGTTAAAAGGTTAAAAGTATATTAAAATTCTACAAATATGAAACTATTACAATTCAGCAAGTTTCCTCACCTGTGAAGTGACAGTGTTTCATTAAATTCTCACCTACATGCAGTGATTGTATGACCCGATGATGCAGAAGGGTTGCGCTGGCCATGGAATCTCGCTGTGCATGCTCCCCTTGGGAAGGGCAAAGTGTGGATCTTTCTGAATTCTTGGTTCATAGACTAATCAGCAGAAGGAGAAATTCTATACCCTTCTTCCTTTATTTTGCTTCCTTTTTTTTTAAAGATGGTATCTTATTTATACTTTACTAGTTTCACAATTTTCTAAAGAGAGCATGTATTATTTTCATAATCATGGTAAACTAGGAAACATGGTTTAAGAGAGAAGTAGATACATGCTACGAAGTTTTGTTCCTCTTTTTCTCTATAGATATAGGTTTACCCCTGGGGGTTTTGTTAAGACCATTTAAACTATAGTTGAACAGATGTGGTGTGCACCAAAATCCCCAAGAAGCATATCTGTCAATAAATACAGGACTCTTCCTTTGAGACCCCAATTCAATAGGTGTGGGGTGGAGCTAGCCATGTGAGTATTTAATAAGGCTGTGGGGTGACTTCTGGGGCACAAGGGGGAGGGGGAGCGGTGGGGAGGTGTGCAGAGAGTTCACATTCGAATTTGAAAACATGCATGTCAGAGGAATAACGACGAACCTGTTGTCTTCCTTTTCTCTAGATGAGATGGAAAAGGAATATAAATATTTGAAGAATATGTTTCATATGTATCAGGTGAGATTTTGAGTTCCTTGATGGGTATGAGAGTGAGTCTGAGAAGCAAGCCTCATTCCTGGCTGATGACATGAAGATGACTCAAGAGCTCTTGCCCAAGAAATAATGTCTGGAAACTTCAGCATCCTTGGGCCTGAGTGTCCTCAGGCTTAACTGAGCCTAGTGAGAAGTGTGAACCCAAAGGCTTCCATGCATAACAAGGCACCACCCAGACCATAAAGAGGCCCAGTGAGAAATCTGTTTGTGGTTGCAAAAGTAATAGCTGTCCGTTGTTTTTTGAAAAACAGAAATAACCAACAATGGCAACAAGGAAAAGAAAAATATCACCTGCCACTCTAAAACAACCTCTGTAGATACTTGTACTTAGTTAAAACTGTAGTTGAGATGGTATTATATCAAATCTGTATACATTTTTGTATAGTCTTTGCAGCTACCAGAAGCTTTCCCCTCCTTTTTAATGACTAGATAGCATCTTAATGGAAATGCCATTGGGCATTTCACTGTTCCCTACTGTTGGCCATTTGCATTGTTTCCAGTTGCTTCCTATAGCAGAAAATGCCACTTTGAACATTTTTAGTTCTGGCAATAGAGTGCTGGGTCAAAAGGAATGAACACTGTATATGTGGGGGTTTTTTTTGTTTCATTTTTGGTGGTACTAGGGATTGGACCCAGGGGTACTCTACCTCTGAGTTACAAGTCCAGCCCCCACTTTTTTCTTTGAAATAGGGTCTGGTTAAGTTACCACACACTGCTGGCTTTGGACCTGCAATCCTCCCATCTCAGCCTCCCAAGCACTGGGATTACAGGTGTGTGCCACCTTACCTGGCTGGAATGAACATTATTGAAGCCCTGAATAGATTTGGTCAAATTGACACCCCGAAAGCTGATATCACTGCATCCCACCTGCTGTGTGTGGGAGTGCTGAAGCTATCTCAAAACATAACCCATCCATTTAATCAGCTAATTTGATGAAGGCCTTGAGTTATGGCATGATGCCTTATGAGAGGGATGCAGAGTAGGAAAAGGAGTGGGTAGGGGGAGGACTGGCCTCAAGCCCCATCCTGTTTTATTATGGGGGACCAACTAGTCCTGGTTTGCTTTGAGACTGAGGGGTTTCCTGGGATTCTTGACATTTATTTATTCATTCATTCATTCATGGTACTAGGGATTGAACCCAGGGGCATTCTACCTCTGAGCTATACCCTCAAGACTTATTTTATTGTTTATTTTGAAACAGAGTCTCACTAGGTTGCTGAGGGTCTCATTAAGTTGCTGAGATCAGCCTTGAACCTGAGATCCTCCTGTCTCAGTGCCCCAAATACTGGGATTATAGGTATGTGCCACTACTCCTGGCAAAACTCTAGATTTTATTGCTAAAACTTTGAAAATTCCAGGCAAACCAGGACAGGTGATCACCCTATCAAAGGTTAAAACCAGCCCCTCCCCTGAAATTCCATGTACCACTCACAGTTTCAGTTTTGAGTTTGTATCCAAAATACAGCCACGTTTATGACCAGGTGAGCCACCCTATTTCCTTTGGCATCCTTTGTGCTGGCTTCAGGCTGGATTTCTCCAGGGCACTTGGCCTCCATGACAACCAAGCTGCCCACCAGCAAGAAGATGATGAGAGAGACCCCATCGAAATGGCCACAAACAACTCCAAATGAGCTCTGAGGTCCCAGCTGGTGTGAATCCTACTGCTAACATGGGGAGGAGGGGGTCAATGTCCTCGGATCCGACTAGCAGCATCCAGGCCCTGACTTTTCCTTCCTGGGTTCCGTGCTCATGATCAGAACCAACAAACAGAACTGGCATTGACTTAGGCTTATTTAACCTCAACCACAAAGGAAGTTAGATTTGCTGGGAAACAAACGGGGCTCTTTGCAAAACATCTGTTGTTTTCTGAGTGTCCAGATGACCTCCAGACATTGCCCTCCTTCCTTTATGATTCATGATTGAGGAGGAGCTGACATGATTCTCCAACATGGAGAACCCCACCTGTTGTTTTCCTTTTGTCCGGAAAAGATGGAAAGGGAGCATAAATATTTGAATAATATGTTTCATAGGTATCAGATGTGAGTTTGAGCTCCTTGGTGGAGCTCAAAATGAAGCTCCATGGAGAACCCCACCTGTCTTCCACGGAAGCTCAGTTCCAGCATGCACACAGAATTTGCCCTTGCCCTTCAGAATTCCACAGTCCTAGGCTGGACTGGGCTGGAATTCACTTCCCATAAGTCCTCCATGGTTGGGTCCTCAACAAGGACCCAGGTGAGGGAAGCTGCAGGGGGGCCGCGCCGTGCCAGGAGGGGCTTCTCTGGAGAGCATCTAGCCTCTCCAGGTCTCCTTCTGTAGGACCCTGTTCTTTGTGCGTCCACAGGACAGCATTTATGATGAAATGGAAGACAAGTGGTCAAAGCGGAAGGCAGAATGGGAGAAGGATGAGAAGTTGGAGCGGGAAAAGATCCTGCTACAGCAAAGTGAGTGCTACAGAAACTGTGGGACTTTTTGGCAACAACTGCAAATTAAAAAAAAAAAAAAAAACCTGCTACTAAGCTTGGTCTTGACTTGAAGGAGGTGGACTTGGGCTTCCCAAGGGCAATGGGCCACATGCTGGACTCCCAAATGGAAAGTGCTATGGTTATCATGAAAACAAAGTGGCTGGGTGCAGTAGCAGGCATGTGTCATCCCAGCAAGGAGGGAGGCTGAGGCAGGAGGATCAAAGTTTTGAGGCCAGCATGGTCAACTTAGTGAGAACCTGATTCAAATAAAAAATAAAAAGGGTTTGGGATGTAGCTCACTGGTAGAGCTACACTTGGGGCCTTGCCTAGCATGGGCAAGGCCCTGGGTTTGAGTCCCAATACTGCAAAAAACAGACACACAAACACACCAAGGTGATGACAAGGGCAGAGGTCTTCTTGAAGTTCAGACACCTGATCTAAGGGGTCTAAACTTGTACCTTCCAAAATGTCAGGACTTCTGTAGTACTGTAGACTTAACATCTGGATATAGACGACCTGTGGCTCCTGCAGTTCTTGAATTAGAACTTAAGGTGTTCATTTTAGGGTAGGGGGTAGAGGGAACAACACAATCCATTATAAGGAGCCTCTATCCCCCCACATCTGATGTTGGATGGATATTTTTGATATTTCTAACACACTTACTCAGATCACACGTGCTCCATTAGAGTACCTCCCACTACCACTGAGCTTCTTCATAAACGAAAAAAAGTACAGAGGGATTTGTGTGGGCTACTCTCAGGCCTAGAGGAATGGTTGAGGTAAGAGAGGGCCCTCTACAAACCTATTCCACCTCCAACCCCATTCATCATGCATTTAGTTGGTTAAAACCAAATTGTTCATTTAAGAGAAGAGACTCACTGGGAAAGTCACTTTACATTCTGGTAAGGATCCTGGCCCCCTCACAGGGTAGCAGGAAGACTCTGGCATTGAGGTAGGATGTGGAGCTGCTCCTTTCTGAAGCTTTACTTAGGATCCTGGTGCACCAGAACCCAGGTCATCTCCCAGACTTCTCAACACTCATAAGGCATGTGTCCCGCATACGTTAGGATGTAACTACCAGTTTGAAAGACTAGAACTGAGCTGCTCAGCATGCAGCTCAGTCCAGAAACCCCATACCAGCCCCAGCATTGCTACAAGGCAGGAATTTGTGTTTTCCCATCTCCCTTCTTCCTCCTGTTTAGTATTAGGGCTCTGTGGGCAGATCTGTCTGCTCGGGAAAACAGCGTACACCTACTTCTACCCCAGAACTAAGGAGAACATGAATGATATTGCTGGAAGAATCAGGTAACCCAAGCGGTTTAAGATAGGAATATCCAATTTGTCATCTTCAGGAAGATGAATGGATAAAGAAAGTGGGGAATATACACACAGTGGAATTTTACTTTGCCATAAAGAAGAACAAAATTATGTCATTTGCAGGAAAAATAGATGGAATTGAAGAATACTATGCTAAGTCATATCAGCCAGTTTCAGAAAGTCAAGGGTCCTATGTTTTCTTTCATATGTGGAATCTAGAGGAGAAGTAGGAAATAAAAGGGACTTCAGATAAATGAGGAGGGAGACTAGTAGAATAATGAAAGGAGAGGGAGTTAGGGAGGGGAAAAGGAAGAACTGATGAAGGAAACAGTTCAAACAATGCTCTGTCCACATATGAAGGTATCACTACCAGTCTCACACGTACAAAGTTGGGGGTGCGGGGGGAAATGCACCAAGGGCTGTGTGCATGTATGCTTGCATTTGAACCTCACTATGAAGTATAATTACAATGCACTCATAAAAGTATATATTAAAAAAGAATATCCAAGAAAGCCCAGTAGTTACTCAGCAGGAAGAATGGATTAAATAATAAGCGACAGATCCAAAATAAACCGCACACAAAAGAACCAAAGAGGTTGGCAGTAAGCCTCTTTGGTTGATGTGGTTGAGATGACCACTGTGCTCCCGCGCCCTCAAGCATCTCTAGGTGAGTGTCGGAGCCCCAACACCAGGCCAGAGAACCTTGAGTGGGACCCTGTCTGGGACTGCTTTTTTTTTTTTTTTTTTTTTTTTTTTGTGGTACTGGGGATTGAACTCAGGGGCATTCTACCTCCGAGCTATACTCCCAGCCCTATTTTTTATTCTTTATTTTGAAACAGGGTCTCACTAAGTTGCGGAGTGCCTCACTAGGTAGCTGAGGCTGGCCGCGAACCCGGATCCTCCAGTCTCAGCCTCCCGAATGCTGGGATTACAAGCATGCCCCACCATGCCCGGCTTGGGACTGCTTTTACCTTCAGATATTCTGAGTTTCTCTGCACCTGTTTCCCCCACATTTACACATAAATGTGCCTTTTTTTTCTCACCTCCACAGAACATAGAATGACTAAGAAGTTTGAGTTAGAGGCAGAAGAAGAAAAGAGGAAAATAAATGATGCCTACAATGCTACCTTTGAGAACTTTGTTCGAGAGAAGGAGGCAAGTCTGCCTAGAGCACGGCGGGGTTGAGTGCGTGGTCCAGGTGCAGCCCAGTTTCCAGCTGGGCCTCCTTGATTAGGTGCTCCTCCTTCCCAGCTCTACTGGAAATACACACAAGGGGACTGACAGCCTTGCTGTTCTTGAGAGAAAACTGTAATTACCAGGAAATAGCTGAATATCAAACATGCAGAACTTGAAATTCCCAATTTTGCCAAAATCTCATCTCTGAATGTCCTTCCTATCCCTGACTATAGTTGAAGAGAAGAGGCATCATTGCAAACTAAACCAAACAAATTTGGTCATGTGTAGCTCTCAGTAAATAAGAGTAGCTACCTAAAAGTGAAGGTGTCTTACTACCAAGACTAGGTTATAAGGAAAGCAGGTCTCGGGCCAACTTTTAGCAAATGTGGATATTTACTAAGCAAATATACATTCACAAGCAGACCCCAAACATTTCATGCTACCAGATCTCTGAGCTTTCAGGTACAGAAAAAGTTTACAGACAGCAGGTGTGATGGCGTGACTGAATCAGAGCCCCGCAGCCACTGTAGTCAGCCTCAGGAGAGCAGAACCTCTGCAAAGCAGGGTGCAGGACCATTCTGGAGTCAAGTCTTAGGCACCATCCCCAAGTGTACAGGTTACAGGTGCTGTTAGATTCTTGTACACTTTTCATGCAAAGTGGAAAATGTCATTAAATATTTTGGATATTTTGAATATTTTATGTTGCCTTTTCTAGCCATGATGCTAAATCAAAAGCCTCTAATTTCACCAATAAAAGCCCATTTCTGATATTCACTAATATTACTGAGAAAAACAATGATGAGGATAGGGGTTGTGTCCAGAAACCTGTATAGTGCTGCTGGAGTCTGGAGGACTCAGTCTTCTGAGTGAGAAGTAGCAATTCCTTTTGTGGCAGGACATTTGATCAGCAGGCATCCCCCTTCCTTCCTCCTTCCCACTGTTTCTCCAGTGATGGTGGCTGCAAATGGATCTCTCTTGCTCTCCCTTTCATTGAAGTTTAATTTGTTCTTAGCAAAATGCACAGACTTTCAGGTGCAGTGTAGTAAGTTTTGACAAATGTATACCTCCTTGTAGTCAGCACTAGCATTTTTCATCAACCCAGAAAGCACTCATGTTCCTTTCCAGTTAAGTCCCTCACCCCACAAATCTGCTCACTCACAACCACTCTTTTGATTTCCGTCACCGTAAATCAGTTCTACTGGTTTATAAACTTTATATAAATGGAATCATAGAGTGAAACTCTTTCATGCATAGCCTCTTTTCCCTCAACACAATACCTATGAAATTTATCCATTTGGTTTTTTTTTGTATCTGTAATTTCTTCCTCTTTATTGCAAAAGTATTCCTTTGTATAAATATTCCTTTGTAGAAATATCCTACAATGTGTTTACCATTTTCCTGTTTTTGAAGATTTGGGATTTTTCCCCCCATTTATTGGCTTTTATAAGTAAAAGCCAATAAACACATTGATGAATAAGTTTATCTTATTCATTGATGATAATTTATCTTCTATAAATATTGATTAATAAGCATTTTTGTAGTCATATGCTCTTATTTCGCTTGGTTATATACCCAGGAATGATATTACTAGGCCTTAGGGTAAGTAATAAATTTAATTTTATAAGAGATCACCAAACTATTTTCCAAAGTAATTGTATGGGTTTACTCTTACATCTTAAATATGCAAATTCTGGTGGCTCCACATCCACTAAACAATTAATATTGCCAAATTCTTAATTTTAATCGTTTAATTTCAATTTTTAATTTTTAATCTTTATACTGGTGACTGGTGGGTATGAAGTAATATTTCATTATGATTTTAGTTTCCTTGATGACTAATTATGTTGAACAATTTTTCAAATGCTTATTAGAACATTCATATACCTTCTTTTGTGAAATATTCAAGTCTTTTGACATTTGAAAAAATTAGGGTTGTCTTTTTATTATTGGTATTTAGGAGTGCTTTATATATTGTAGATACAAATTCTTTGTCAGATATGTCTGTTGCAAATATTAGTTCCAGCCTGTAGTTTGCCTTTTTATTTTGTTAATAATATATATATATATATATACATATATATATATATATATATTTTTTTTTTTTTTTGTACTGGGAATTAAACCGAGGAGCATTTTATCTCTAAGCTACACCCCAGCCTCCCTCCCTTTTTTTTTCTTGCGGTACTAGAGATTGAACCCAGGGGCATTCTACCTCTGAGCTACACCCCAGTCCTAATTTTTATTCTTTATTTTGAAACAGGGTCTCACTAAGTTTCGGAGGGCCTCACTAAGTAGCTGAGGCTGGCTGTGAACCCAGATCCTCAGGTCTCAGCTTCCCAAGTACTGGGATTACAAGTATGTGTCACCACGCCTGGCTCCCAGCTCCTTTTTTATTTTGAAACAGGGTCTTGCTAAGTTGCCGAGGCTGGTCTCAAATCTGTTATCCTCCCATGTCATCCTATCAATTACTGAGATTAAGGCATCCACCACTGCTCCCAGCTTGTTAATGGTGTCTTTCAATGTGTAGGAGTTTTTAATTTTTTTTTTTTTCAGTACTGGGGATTGAACTCGGGACTCAGGGGCATTATACCTCTGAGATATACCCCCAGTCCTATTTTTTTATTCTTTATTTTGAAACAGGGTTTCCCTAAGTTGCGGAGTGCCTCACTAGGTATCTGAGGCTGGCTGTGAACCCAGATCCTCCAGTCTCAGCCTCCCAAATGCTGGGATTACAAGAGTTCTAGGAGTTTTTAATTTTGATGAAAGTCAAATTATCAGTCTTTTCCTTTTAAGTTACCAAGCATACAAACAAGAAAATATAACCACACATGAGGAGAAAAATTTGTAGAAACCGATCTAGAAATTCCACAAATTAATCTTTCCCCAAATGTATCCATTCTAAAGCCAAATTAAATTCTCAGTGAAGAAAGAACCACAAGGTACTTTGTGGGTTTCCACAAAATGACCTAATATCACTTTGCAAAATGGCTTTTTCTTTTAAAAATAAAAAAGCAAACCACAGACTGGAAGTGAATCTTTGCAAGATGTAAATTTGACAAAAAATGCGTTTCCCCTGTGGAATTTTAACTTTTATGGTTAAGGTTTTTTGTATGTCCTCTTTTTTTTTTTTTTTGCGGTACTGTGGATTGAACTCAGGGGGATCCTACCTCTGAGCTACACCCCCAACCCCATTTTTTTTATTCTTTATTTTGAAACAGGTCTCACTAAGTTTCGGAGGGCCTCACTAAGTAGTTGAGGCTAGCCGCAAACCCGGATCCTCCCATCTCAGCTTCCCAAGTACTGGGATTACAAGCCTGCGCCACCATGCCAGGTTTGTGTGCCCTCTCTACAAAATTGTTTTGATCATAAGGTCATGAAGATATACCATTTTTAGATGCTTTGTAATTTTAGCTTTTCTGATTCTATAATCCATTTGAACAATTTTGTGGAGTAAAGTAGGGGACATAGGTCATTTTCTCTAGATGGATTTTTTTTTTTTTTTGCGGTACTGGGGATTGAACTCAGTGGCATTCTACCTCCGAGCTACACCCCCAGCCATATTTTTTATTCTTTATTTTGAAACCAAGTCTCACTAAGTTGCGGAGTGCCTCACTAGGTAGCTGAGGCTGGCCACGAACCCGGATCCTCAGGTCTCAGCCTCCTGAATGCTGGGATTACAAGCATGCGCCACCACGCCCAGCTTCTCTAGATGGATTTTAATTGATCCAGCATCATTTTTTTAATGGTACTGGGAATTGAACCCAGGGGCATTCTACCCCTAAGCTACATCCCTAGCCATTTTTATTTCTTTATTTATTTTGAAATAGGGTCTTATTAGGTTGCTAAGAATCTTACTGAGTTGCTGGGGCTCATCTCGAATCTGCAATTCTCCTCTCTCAGCCTCTCAAATATTCATATTATAGGTCACATGCCTGGCTTCCAGCATCATTTTTTAAATAAAACTTTCCTTTTCCTATTGAGTTGCCTCAGTGTCTTTGGAGTGGGGACCAGACTCTGTTCTGTTCCATTTAACTATCTGTCTCCACTTAGGCCAACAACATATTGTCTTAGCTGCTATAGCTTAAAACCAAGTAGGAAAGATCATCTAACTTTGTTATTATCTTTCAAGATTATTTTTGCATTTCCATATAGATTTTAGAACTCGCTTGTTAAGAAAGCCTGCTAGCATTGTGACTGGGATTACATTGAAAATAAAGATCAATCTGTAGAGAATTGAATTCTTAACAATATTGAGTCTGTACACTGACTTAAAAGCTTTGGATGAAAAAAATATAATTTATTTTAATATCTGTCAATGGGATATGGTTGAATGTGAGATTTTTATTTTTTAACTTCAAAATGTCACATCATAAACTATGGGATATGGAATTTTACTCAGCCATAAAGAAGAACAAAATCATGTCATGTGCAGGGAAATGGTTGGAACTGGAAAACATTATGTTAAGTGAGATTAGTCAATCACAAAAAGTAAAAAATCGTATGCTTTCCCTAATATATGGAAGCTAGGGATAAGGTGGGATATAAGAGGGACTCCAGATAAAGAAGAAGAAACCTTAGATGAGCAAAGAAGGTGACTTAACTGAAGGTGATGGGGGGCAGGGGGAACACCCAAATGTACATGAGGTACTTTCACAAACACCAAAGTCAATGACTAAACTGCACTTGAGAGATGTGTGCATGTATGCCTTTGCCAGTTCGTACCTAACAGAGATGTATGATTACAATGCACCAATAATAAAAAAATAAATAAAAAATGTCACATCATTAGTTGGTAATGTGTATATCATTATACTGATGTCTAAGCTTTGGTAAATATTGTATTTCCAAATACTTCACTCACTTGCTTAATTCTCTGTGAGAAGATCCAGAATCACAAAGCTGACCTTGTTTTTAGGAGCTTTTGAAACAACACGAAAGAGACACCTTGCAACTAAAGGAGCTGAGAAAGACCAAAGAAGTAAGCTTTTCTGCTCATTCCTGTGGAAGTGGTGTCTTGCAATGTGTAGGAGTTTTTAGTTCTAATGGAATCTATGATACTTCTCCCAAAACCAGTAAAAAATGAAAGACCTAAAGCTAAGTTTGCTAGATTCAATAAGTTAAAAAGTATAGAGCTGTCTGTAAAACAAAAACAGTAGTGCCGTGTGTGTGTGTTTGTGTTTGTGTGTGTGTGTGTGTGTGTGTGTGTGTGTGTGGTACTGGGGATTGAACCCAGGAGTGTTCTACCTCAGAGCTACACCCCCAGCTCTATTTTATTTTTTATTTTGAGACAGGGTCTTACTAGGTTGCTAACAATCTCACTAAGTTGCCTAGACTGGCTTTAAAACCTGCGATCTTCCTGTCTCAGCCTCCCAAGTACTGGGATTATAAATGTATGCCACCATGCACAGCTCAGTAGTATCTTTACTTTAGAACCAAATTTGAGCAAATATATCAACAGTATACTGTGTAATCATCAATACTGAATGATTTCTGTTTCTAGCAGGGTTTAAAACACAGAAGGACCTTGACATATGAAATGCCATGTTCTTCCCTTTGAGCTCGGAAAAAGTACAATAGCTTCCTTCCCCCTGACTCTGGCTTCAAGTGACTCAGTGTGTCCTGGACAATAGGGGACTCTATTCTGCTGGACACATTAGGTCAGTTGTGGAGACGTCTGTAGAGAAGCTGTTCAAACACACAGAGCGCCTCGTGGTTCATTCTTGCCGAGAATTTCATTTGGATCTAGAATGGGAATGTTTAGAAAAAGATCCATCTGTGTCATCTTTGGGTCTGTTTTTTCTCCTCTTCCGTGGTTTCTTCTTGTTTGCATGTATGGTATTTTTTTGGATGCTGGCCATTGTGAAGTTTACCTTGTTGAATGCTGAATATTTTAATATTCCTTTAAATATTCTTGAGCTTCGTTTGGGGATGCAGTTAAGTTATTTGGAAATGGTTTCACTCTCTCATATCTACTCCATCAGCATCAGCCTCGCTTTCAAGCTTTGCTAATCAGAATTGAAGTAGTCTTCAGTGCAGAGCTGGATCCCCCACTCAGAATATGTCGTGGGTCAGCATGATACCTCTTGTGGGTCCTTGGCTTCCGTGGTGAGATTAAGGGTGTGGGCCCATTGAAGCTTCAGCCTAAGATCCGACACACTGTATAGGGTGGAGTTAAAGATTATGAACTCTCCAGATTTTAAAACTATATTTTTCCTTTTCCTTCCCAATCTGTCTCCTTTCTGCTTAAATTTTTATTCCTTCTATTCTACCTCAACAATAATACCTCTTGAAGTACTCTCCAAGGACCCTCTCCACCAGAAGGCTTGTTCTACTCTGGCTGGTGGGCCTGTGGACTTCTCTCAGTCCTGTCTTGGCTCAGGAACTGTTTCACCTACTCTTTTCTTCCCTCCAACTTCTTATTTCTTTACTCCATCACTCCAGCCAGAGGCACTGACCTCCTTGCTGATTCTTAAAGGCCAGTGAGGCCGAAGGGGATGGTACAGGAGGTGTTCCAGACAGAAGCAGGTAGGATTTACAGGGCGCACTGCCTGGCCAGCTGTAAGCAGCACAAGAGAAGTAGTAACTACGGTTGGTGCACTACATTCTAGTCCAGGGGCTCTGGAGAGGAGTGCCTATTGGGGTTTTTGTTGCCCAGCCCTATTTTATTTTTTATTTTGAATCAGGGTCTTACTCAGTTATTGAGGGCCTCGCTAAGTTGCTGACGCTAGCCTCAAATCGGTGATTATCCTGTCTCAGCCTCCCAAGTACTGAGATTACAGGCATGCACCACTATACCCTGCTGGAGAGAAGAGTAAGTAAGTAGACCTCAGCATGATGTCCTGAAACATTTTTTTCTTGTACAGATCTTAGAGGAAGAGTTGCGTGCACAAACTCTTATTCTAGAATCACTTAATACAAACCTCTACCAAACGCAGATGGAACTCCAGAAAGAGGTGAGTCCTGGCTGGAGTGAAAACAGGGGCTGGGTGAAGAACTTGGGTGTCCATTCCAGGATGCAGCCCCGCCTTGCATTGCTCTTTGGAAGGCCCTTCTGAGACCCATTTCATTGTTGCCGCACAATTGCACGGGGTCCATCTGAGGAAGACAGGTATTAATATTTATTTCTTCCAGAAAACTCTGGTGGGAAATCTTGAGAAAGCACTCCAGATGAGGCTCACGGAAGCTGAAGAAAAGTATGCGTGCACTATACAGAATCTGACAGAAGAAAATACTTATCTCCGGTGAGGACGTTGCTGCTCAAAAAGACTTGGCCAAGCTGCCTTGGGAAGGGGTGGGCTTTTGTGTGAGGAAATGTTCAGAAGACAAGCCAGGTGCTCCTCACTG
>PVLC010006017.1:58279-71716 GCA_004027655.1 Graphiurus murinus
TTTTTTTTTTTTTTTTTTACTTTGAAATAGGGTTTCACTAAGTTGCTGAGGCTGGCCTCAAACCTGTGATCCTCCTGTCTCCACCTCCCAAGTACTGGGATTATAGGTGTGCACCGCTGTGCTTGGCTCTGAGAGTTGTTTTCTAAGTCTATCTTCCCCAGGAGCTTGGTGGTTTCAGTATTAGTAATTTACTCTTAAATGTAGCTGCTTCTAGTTCCTGTGGAAATCAACTTCAGAATAGAAACGACACTGTTACCTGAAGATGCTTCTTATATGATTCAAAGCAACTTTAGTCAATACTTTACTATGGGGAAGTTATTTGTTTCATTGGTTCAATTGAAAGTTCCTTATTTGGGAATTTGGTCACCCAAATATCATATTTCACTAAATTCAAAACTCCTGCAAGTAATGAATAACACTGTTCCCTCTAGGAAGGAATAAATCCACAACCCACGCCATACCCCATACCTCTCCTCCCCTTTGAATCTATTGTCATAGGTCTTTCCTTTCTTTTTACAGGCAAAAGATAATTGCCAAGAGTGAAGAAATTTATGAAGGACAATCTGGACTACCGACCTCTTTTATTAATTATAATTTTGATGCTTTAGAAGATAGTAGCAACAAAAGACAAGAACTATAAGCAAAAAGTTGTTCCCCACAGCCAAAGATGGTAGGAACACTGTCCCCCAGGCCTAGGGAGCGGCAAGGGTTTCCTGATAAATGCATATGACAAGCTGAGTTCTTGGGTTGCTCTGACTCTATTTTTTTTTTTAATCTTTTCACAATGTGCTTTCTTCTGAGTGGTTGGAAATGTTTGGATTCTCACCTCAACTGCATAGATTATCATGACTTCATTAAAAATTAAAATTCTCTATACTTGGAGCTTAGTTTTTTTCTGGGCTTTGTACAATTTTTCTCTTCTACTTTTATATATTTTATTAAAAGGAGACTGACACAAAAGCCTCCTTCCTATTGAACATTGACTGTATTTGGGGGTGTACCTTTTGTTCCCTTGAAGCATTTAACTAGCAAGGCTGATAATTTGTTGGTTGATTCCAAGATTATTTTTCTCTCCTATATGTGCCTGTAATTCCCTCTCCCCATCATGTTTTTGTTTTTTGTGGTACTGGGGATTGAACCTAGGGGCATTCTACCTCCAAGCTACATCCCAAGCCCTATTTTTTATTCTTTATTTTGAAACAGGGTCTCACTAAGTTTCGGAGTGCCTCACTAGGTAGCTGAGGCTGGCCGCGAACCTGGATCCTCCCATCTCAGTCTCCCAAATGCTGGGATTACAAGTGTGCACCACCACGCCCGGCCCCCCATCATGTTTTCTAACTTGTGAGGTAGGAAGAATATCCAATGATACTTGCTACCTTTTCTAACCCTTCATCAGAATTCAAATGTGGAAAGGGAAGACAACATTACCAAGTGAAATGGGCCGGGATGTGTCCAGATGTAGGAACATTTGCACTGGCGCAGTGATAAATAGTGATTGGCATAGCCTCAGTGGAGGAGATTGGATGGGGATGGGGAGACTGGGAACTGCTTGGTGCATGCAGAGCCACACCTGCCTGATGAAGGCACTTCTCAGACCCATTTCATTGTTACCTCATGATTGCGTGGGGTCATTGTTGTCAGACATTCCTAGTGTCCAAAAGAAGATATTCTGGTTTTTATGTGACATCCCTCTGTTTTTAAATGCTGACAACAGATGGTAAAAACACAACCATGGGAGCCAGTAAGCCAGTATTGGGAGGTTCCAGTAAAACAAGTCTATGACCTGTGTTCCACTTGTGAGATGTCATTTTCCAGCAAACACACACGCATACACACACACACACACACACACACACACACACACAGAAATGAAATGAACACAAACATAAACAAAAGAATCTCTGAGGAACAGTAAGTTAAAACTATATTTTATTCTATTAAAATATTTTTTAAAAAATTATTTAAAAAATTCCCAAACTCTTAACATTTAAGGCTAATTTACTTCCTAAAGATAGATAATGAGTAACGTTTAGAAAGAAAGAGCAAGAGCAAATGCATGAAAGATACATAGTACCATTAGCAAAAATAGTTTATCCTAGGAGCTGGAAGAGATGTGATCAATAGAATACTTGGGAGGCAGAGGCAGGAGGCTCACAAGTGGCAGAACTTGGTGAGACCCTGCTTCAAAATGAAATTTAAAAAACAAGCTGGAAATGTAGCTCAGTGGTAGAGCACTTCCCTAGTCTGTGCAAAGCACTCAGTTATATTCCCCAGTACCAAAGGAACAATAGAGAAAGGAGGCAGGCAGAGAGTTTGGGAATAGATAATAAAGATGTAAAACAATTTAACTTTTAAAAGTTTTTATCTTAAGAATCAACATTTCCAAATTGAAATAATTTAAAATTTTCCATGAGTAGTGTGGTAGTTTGAAAAGGATAGATTAATATTCTATTAACCTTTTTTTTCTTTTGGAACTAGGTTGAACTAGGTTCTACCTTTGAGATATATCACCAGTCCTTTTTATTTTTATTTTGAAATTGTCTTACTAAGTTGCTGAGGGTCTCACTAAATTACTAAGGCTGGCTTGAACTTGAAATCCTCCTGTCTCAGCCTCTCAAGTACTGAGATTACAGGTGTGTGCCACAGCACCCAGCTTCTTATTAACATTTAAGTAATAGTCTTATCTTATTAAAAGTACAATTAAAATAATAATATACCTATACATGTCTAATAGTGGATGATATTGCAAATCCAGAGATTTGGGCTTGAAATTCACATAAGAATCCAAATGTATAGAGTGGGCTGATTTTAGTAATACTGTTGTATGAACAATAGTTTTAATGACATTAGGAGACCAATTTGGGAGATAAATTTATAAGGAAGATAATATGTACATCTTAAAATGTTGTTATGAAAAAAAAGTTTTGACTTCCATATTCCTTCCTTGTCATCAAAAAAAAAAAAAAAAGTGCAAGTTGGGTGTGGTGGCACATGCCTATAATCCCAACTACTTGGGAGGCTGAGGCAGGAGAATTGCAAATTTGAGGCCAGGCTGGGCAACTTAGTGAGACCCTGTCTCAAAATACAAAATAAAAAGGACTAAGGATACAGTTCTGTGGTAGGGTACTTGTCTAGCATACAAGATCCCTTGGGTTCAACACCTAGCGTATGAAAATTAAAAAAAAGTGCAAAACAATAAAAAGTTAACAATAAATATGGTGTGATACATCTAGACAGCAGCATCAATCAATAGGGAAGTAGAGTTTGTGGGTTAGTGTAAAGGTGGGCTGGGGCATCTGTTTCCCCATGTTCTTCCTGTCGTCCTTACTGCTCACTTCATAGTTCACCTCCGTCAGGATGGTAAGAATGTCATGGCCTCTGAAAAGCATAAGATAACACAGTGACTATCTGCAGGAAAAGAAAACTGATGAACCATCTCATCTGCTTGCCTAGGGAGAGTTCTAGAGCTCTTTCTCCCTAAACACCAGGCATTGCTACATTGCTAATCCAAGACCTATCACAGTTGTCCAGGTAAATGTGCTATCTCAAAGTTTAATTACCTACCTTTGGTTTACCTGGGATCTCCACTGATCATCAGAGGCCTCAGTGCTGGTGTTAGGTTTGATTTCTTTCCCTCCCAGCCTGTGTGTTTCTCACTTTGCTCCATGTACTCTGTCACTTGGCCCCACAGTGCTTCAGCCCCCTCATGCCCTCAGCCTCAAGTCAACATTGCTGCTGAGAATTCATCTACAACACAATTGAACTCTGGGTGTCTCCTGCCACCACCTCCACCCCTTTGTCACCAGGCTGGCTCAGCTGAGCCACTGTCACCTCTATCTTGTACCTTGTACAATTCATGGTCTGAGGTATGAATGGAAGACATCATGGTGGGGTTAGGGTTCACTCTTTATGTGCCATGGGGACTCTCTCATACACTCAAAACATAATGAAAAACTGGGTACAGTGGTCCACACTTGTAATCCCAGTACTTGGGAGGCTAAGACAGGAGGATCACATGTTTGTGGTAGCCTCAGTAACTTAGCAAGGTTCTTAGCAACTTAGCAAGACCCTGTTTCAAAATGAAAAATAAAATAGGGCTGGGGGTGTAGCTTGGAGACACACACACACACACACACACACACACACACACACACACACACATCTTAATGAGAAATAGGGCTAGAAGGATCTTGCTAGAAGGATTCCTTACTGTTCATCTGTCTGCTGTGTGTGCACATGGGTACACCATGACATATGGAACCATAATTTCACTTATGGAAGCAGATAATATAATAAGTAGGGGAAGGACATATTCTCACATTTTGTGACTTCAAAGCAGGCCAACTCATTGGAGATGCAAGGGGTTCCTACTCTGCTACTTAACACCAGCAACACATGAAGAGGCTCTGAGGTTGGTTAGCTTTTATAGGGCTTTTGACACAGTCAGAGCGTGTTAAACATGGAAGTCATTACTGCCTCTTGGAAAACTTCCAAAATGAGTTAAGTTGGCTCAGTCATGCTTTTGCCTAAAAACAAGAGCAGAACCCTATGTCTTTACTATTCTTTCCAGCTCTGTGATAGCATGGTTGTCCTTCGAGGCCCTAAATAAAGGAAACCCCTCAGTAAGCATATCAGTTTTTCCATCTATGAACTAAAGATGTTAATGTTTGACGTCTCTCTTTCTCACTCCACAACTGACCTGGGAAGTATAATTATGTGATCCCAGCTAGACATTTAGAGGTGAATGGAAATTGCTCTCCTTGGATTCTTCTCTGATCAGTTTAAAATTACCTCAACCAGAAAGCTCTTCCTAATGGGCTTTGAATATGGATATATGGTAGTGGTGATGGGGGCAGGGGGCAGGTGGTGTGACATTGAGGAGGGCTGGATAGGCAAAACTTACTGGGGACATCTTTCTCTCAGGCTCTGGCAAAGTGCCTGTATATACCAGGTGCCCTCCATGGGACTTCGGTAGGAAACACAATTATTCACAGTGGCCATCCCCAGGAGAAAGTCGGCCTCATCTGGAATATATCTTTTTCGAAGTGATAAGTCTGTTTCTAAGTAGTCTTCTTTCTGCTCTGAGTCAGTCTCCAGCTGTATACCTTTCTGGTAGTTATCCCCTTGACAAGCCTGGATAAAGAAGACTTTTGGTTTTCCAGCAAGAGAAGGGCATTTTGAACTAGTGAAAAGAGAGGTCATCTCATAGATGGTGACCTTCTGTCCATCAGTGCCATAGACTATACCCTCATTGCCATGGGAGAGGATACAGCAGATGAAGCAGTCTTTATTACTGTGGTCCATGCTTTGGTAGAGTTTCAGAACTTCACAGATATTTTCTGCTGTGGAGTCTTTGCAATCTACTATCTCAAAATGAAGCTCCTTAAAGGTCTTGCGCAAAGCCTCTGAAAAGTGAAAAAAGAAAGGTCATTTTGTAGCACAGTAATTCCTGTGCCATAGCTCAGAGCTAGAAAGAACAGGGAGATAGATGAGAATTTGAACCAGAACTTCAAAAACAAGACCATCTATATTAGTAGCCAGATTCTATAGACTTCTAATGTGTATTGCCACCAGGTGAACATTCCCAACCATGAAGCAAATGAGAAAGGGAAGAGTTATTGTTGGCCTGCTGCCTTTTCTGAATTAGTTTCTGAGACAGATTATTTCTTATGTAGGCTTACTACCAAACTAGTTTAAAGAATGATTTTATTTCTTATGCAATTAGAAAAAATAAAATCAATTTTTGAATAAAATATTCATATTTAGCTGGCACAATGGTGTACACCTCTAATCTCAGTACTTGGAAGGCTGAAATAGGAGGATCACAGGTTCAAGGCCAGCTTCAGCAACTTTGTGAGACCTTGTTTCAAAATAAAAATAAAATAGAGCTCAGAGGTAGAATGCTCCTGGGTTCAGTCCCCAATACCACACACACACACACACACACACACACACACACACACACACACACACACATCCATATTTGTTATGTTGAATCATCTCAAACTTAGTTCTATTTATCAAAATAAAAGATAAAAATAAAAATAGAACTAAAAGACCTACTACAAAAACAAGTATCTTCTCTCTTCTCTATTATCCAGTCCATGTTCCATGAAGACAATCACTTTAAGCTTTTAACTACTTTTTCTGACATCAGCTTCCGTTTTATAATGAATTTGGGTATACTGCTATTTATTCATCCATAAATTTTAGACTTTTTATGTGAGCTATTATGGAAGCTGAATATCTACTGCTCTTACACAATTACTTAAAATTTTGAGTTGAATCCATATGATATATATTTCTAGGACTATGTAAACATGATGTTCTTTAATTATTTTTATTTTTTTTATAAAGCTTTACATCTTTCCTGGAATTAGTACTTGCATTACTTTTTAAATTTGCCTTGTTTCCCATATGCTTAACATTATTTTCTCTTTAAATGTACTATTAGACCTGATTGAAGGCCGGGCATGGTGGCACACACTTATAATCCCAGGACTTGGGAGGCTGAGACAGGAGGATCGCAAGCTCAAGAACAGCCTCAGTAACTTAGCAAGACTCTCAGCAACCTAGAAAGACCCTGTTTCAAAACAAAAAATAAAAAGGGCAAAGGGTATACCTCAGAGGTAGAATGCCCCTGGGTTCAATCCTCAGTAACACACAAACACACACACACACACACACACACACACACACACACACACAGAGCTGGTTGAAGTCTTTCAACAGTTCAGGCTTTTTGTCTGATTCATTTTTATTTTTTCAGGAGAACTTTCCATTTTGAGTACTACATCCTTCTGTTCTAATCCCAGCTGACTCCTCCTCCGGCCTGGTAAATGTTTCTTTTCCTGGGACATTTCTAGGTCTTTCCTATAATAGATTCCCTTTATTCTGAAACTGACTTCTTCTCCTTGGCTTACTAAACTGTTTTGCTGGCATCTATCCAGTGGTGCATGAGAAGTAAATTTTTGAGCCTTTACATAAGTCTCTATCTACTTTCTGACTTTCTGATGGTTTAGCTAGAGATAAAATGATATTCCCAGAAGCATTTTTCCTCAGAATTTTGAGAGTATTTTTTCAGTCTTTTAGCTTCTAGTGTTGCTTACTGAGAGGTCCAATGACATTTTGATTCCTCTTATTTTAAGTATTTGATATATTTTTCTCTTTCTAGAAATTTTTAGGATACAATATGCTTTGGTGTGGACTTTTTTCAATTCAAAGGCCCCTTTAGTCTGCAGACTTCATTCTTTTCTTAGAAAGTTTCATTTTCCCCATTTTCTCTGTCCTCACTGAAACTCTTATTGTCAGAGGTTGAACATCTTTGCCTGGTCCTCAGATTTTCTACCTCTTTTCCATTCTTTCTTTTCTTCTTCTTTTTGGTATTTCTGTCCTACTTTCAGAGACTTTATCTTCACACTATTTAGGGTTTTTTTTTCATTTCTGTGCTCTTATTTTTAATTTTCAGTGATTCTTATTCTGTTTCTTTTTAATAACATTTTATTTTTATAGAACTTTTACAATCTCTCTAAGAATGCTAAATATAGCTTTTTTTTAAAGGTTTACTTTTTTCAATATTATCTTTGTTTCATTCATAGTCTTTTATTTTTGTTTGTATGCTTTGCTTGTTTTGTATTAGAGATGTTCTTCATATGCCTGATGCTCATTGGCTGTCCATTCAAAAGTTGACTAGTCAACTAAAAAGTTAACCAAGAGTCCTGTGTTTGTGGTTTGTTCACTGGTAGACTTCATAGTAGAGTGACTGGTTGGGAACTGACCATTTCATTAGGAGACCTCCAGATGTCATTATCTGTAGGTCTTCTATCTAGGGCTTTCACCTTCTCCAAAGGACCATCAAAATTTGCTGCCAGTTTTCTTGCAACCAAGATGGGTTAGAAACCTAACTCTGTGCTACCTGTGGGCTGAATTTTCCTAAATCTCTTTGTCCTCCATCAGATGTTTCGCTGCTTCCTTTGCTGACCTTCGTATCCACAGGTCTAGAGCCTCTCTGTTCAATTTGTGTAAGAGAATAATCTTCCTTTATGATGGTGGAATAGGAATAGTTGTTGTCTCTATGAAATGAAGCTGGGAGTATCACTGTGTCTTACATAGAACTTCAAATAATCTTCCTGTTTTTAGATCATTGCTTCACCTATACTTTGTACCTCTAATTCCTGAATTTTTCCAAGATTCTATGTAGCAAATAGGTTTGCCCCCTCTCTATGTTCCTCTCTTTAATCACTGAGGCTGCAGTTTTTCTGCTCTATTAAAACTATTACTTATCCTCCTTTATATTATCTTACAAAAAGACATTTGAAATCTCTCACTAGCAGTTGCCTCCATTTCTTTTCTCTTGATCCTTGCTTTTCTAGCATTTTGTTCCTGTTGGCACATCAGAGTGAAACATAAATCGTGAGTCCTGTGACAGTCTAGCATTAGAAACAGAGAACAATAACTTTGAAATGCACTTGATTTTTGTGATTTGGAAGAAATTTGGTAAGACTAATATAGTGTCTTGGTTCTGTGGAAAAGTTCTGATTCCTTTGGAATGTGGGGTGGTGATGAGAAAAATGACTGTGAAGTTCACAAGGTACTGCAGCAGAACAGAGGAGACATCTCAGGATCTCAGGAGAAATGACACAAGCAGCTGCACCTCTTACTTTTACTCATTCGGCATGTAACATCAGAATAGGAACAGAAAAAGCAGGACATGTAAACTCGTATACCAACCACAGACCAGTCACAAGGACCAAATATAAGAAAAATGTAATGTAATAGCAAAATTTAAATACTAAATGGATAGAAATCAAAGTCATGAAACTTTTTCTTTTAAATCAATACCTTGATAATGACTGATGTGCTCAAGGGCCCTAAGTTCTATGGCCTTTGTGTGTGTTGTGTGTGTACTCCGGATGGAAACAAAGTTCCCTACCACTGAGCTGCACCCCCACCATTTTTTTATTATTATTATTTTCAAACAGGGTCTTTATAAGGCAGCCCTCAAATTTGCAATCCTCCTGTTTCAGCCTTCCAAGTATTGGGATTATAGGCACATACCACCATGCCTGGCTTCTGTGGCTTTTTAAAACCTTAGAATAGATTTGCTTAAATGAACAAATCAAATAATAACAGGGACAATTACAGTGTCCTGATGACTATAACTGGTCTACATTAATTAACTTTCCTCAATTTAAAATATAAACGTAATAAGCATGGTAGCACACGCTTGTAATCCTAGTACTTGGGAGGCTGAGACAGGAGGGTTGAAGGTTTGAGGCCAGCCTCAGCAACTTAGTGGGCTCTCCACAACTTAGTGAGACTCTGTTCAAAAACAAACAAAACACTCAGGTGTGGTGGTGCACGCCTGTAATCCCAGTACTTGGGAGGCTGAGACAAGAAGATTGCAGGTTTGGGGACAGCCTCAGCAAGTGGTGAGACTCTCATCAACCTAGCAAGACCCTGTTTCAAAAAATAAAAAGAAAATAGGACTCAGGGTGTAGTTTGAAGGTAGAATGCCCCTGGGTTCAATCCCCAGCATCACACACACACACACACACACACACACACACACACACACAATCAATCAATCAATCAATAAACAAATATAAAATAAGGCTCAGGGTATAGTTCACATGTAGAATGCCCCTGTGTCCAGCATCACACAAAAAATTAAATAAATATACGTATGTATATATATGTCATTAACTGATATTATGAATCATAAATACCATTTTCAAAAATTCTCTGGTCAAATCAAAGGTTTTAATATCTCAGTGACTGAGTTGGACTGATTTCTGTTATTCTTTTTTAGAATCATTTTTATATTCCTATTCCACAAATTTTTTTTCATTTAATTTGTAAACTCTCAATTTTAGCTTAAATAGGCTGAGTGAAAGAATTTCTGGCTAGTTTAACATTTGAAAATGCAATTTTTGTTAAGAACTCACAATTTCTGCTCTACTCAATAGCACAACTTTTATAAATGCAACCTCTATATAAAGTTTTACACTACGGCAATTCTTTCACTAAATGCAGTGTATAGACATACTGTTCATTTAGTTGACTTCAAAGTAAATTCATTGCTGTTCTTCATTATAAAACTTTTAGTGATATTTGATAGTTTATAATTATACATAGGCTTATACTTTGATCTTAAAAATTAATTTAAAAAGCCAAAAAAAAAAAAAACCTCTACAAGGAAATATACTTAAATCCATTTTCTTGAAAGATGTAGCACTTTTGGTACAGGTTTTGTTTTCACCCTTTTGATTAAAAAAATCAAAGGTATAAGAAATATTTCAATCCTATCTTTTGGGTCCTACTGTACCTGCATCCAAATCTGTTCCTTTCCTATCCTTCATGCTGTGAAGTTCGGGCATATTCTTCCGTGCCATGCTAAAATCATAATTGTTGAAGATCAAACAATATCCTCGAGGTTTGCTCTTCATTTGGTAAACTTTGTCCAATGTCTAGGGGGGGAAAAAAAACCAACCCAGGAGGTTAATCTACATGTCAAACATGAGAGATGTGAGCAACTCCTTAGAAAGAAGTAAGGCTGCTGCCTAAGCCTGGTGGGGAACAAGTCTCTTTCCATTCCTCTGAAGATCTAGTGTCCAGCTATTCCCCTTACACAGGATTCCTCTGACTTCTGCCTCCCGAGCACTTTTCACATATTAAATTATCATAAATTATTTATCATTATTTATTCTAATTTCTGCTTCCCTTATAATACATAAGAGTCCTCAAGGCAGATGTGTGTTCCAGGGACTAGGATTTAGTACCTTGGGAGAGCTCAATCAAGAGGTGCTAAGTGAGTGAATGTCTTTGGGCTGCCCTCCGTGACCTTGCAAATCTCTTAGCTATCTACTCAACCCATCTATGCTACTAGGCTATCAGCTGAGGGCCTGCCTTTCACATATAATAGAGTATGGTCCAGAATATTTAAAGCTCATGTAACTCAGCTCTCCAGACCACCATGGCTGGAGATGGGCTGGTCAAAGCTGTAGGTTACAGAGTCCAGACTGTAGTACCTGACGGTACCAACCAGAGATGACCCTGTGACCTGCTTATTTTCCTAAGACTATTTCAGCACTGAGCTTCTCAGCATTTTGTTGGAAGTCTGTGCAGCCCTTTGAGATACAGAAAAGGATCCCAGGTTAGACAGCCAAATTGCTGGCTCTACTACTTCATAACTAAGACTTTGGGCAAGTTACCTACTCTCTTAATATGCTCACTAAGATATCAAGTATTTTACTAAGCATATATTAAATATATTGAATATTCACTATTAAGTATGCTAAGTATTTACTAATTATGTTAAGTGCATTTACTAAAATCATAATGCTAAGATTTACTAATATATCAAGAGCATCTTTAGCTGTTCAATGTCACAATGCTGTAGAGTGCTACACTGCTTCAAAGTGCCGTATCATTGCGGTTAATCTTTGACTTTCAGATGAGGAGAGGTCTGGTAATTTTCTCAGGAGCCCACACTAGTAAATAGTCCCTCTCAAGCTCAATTTCGATGTTCAAGGTCTCTTCTGCTTCCTGCCATGGGGAGGAGTGAATGATCTAAGGAGTCAAATGTATCTGATGACGTGTAGAAGCTATATAAATAGAAGCTATGTGAAAAAAGAAAAATTTTTCTGCAGGCTCATTGAGACATGAACAAAGAAATGATTAGATTATGAGCATTTGTTGCTCACACCTAATCACACAAGAAATATTTTTTTAAATTGTCAAGCTAAAAGAAAAGGCTTTGTTTGTTCCAGGTCTTCTGGACTATCCCCTTGAAAGCCTCCCCCATTTAGGGAAAGAACATTAAAGCCAGAAATTTGAATTAGAGGCCTCCTAGCTGCTCTACCCTCGAAATATTCTAATACCTTTGTCTTTGGTTTTAAAACAAAAGTTTAACATATGTGAAATTTTTTAACTTGTCTTTTTGTAGACTTCTACAGTTCTCATTTTTTACAATGTTTCTGCCCCTTACCGTCTTATCTGGCAGCTTAAAAAAAAAAAAAAAAAAAAAGCTAACAAATACAAGAACTAGAATCCACAATGCAAAGGACAAGAGGATTTGGAGATGTCTATGCACCTGTGACTTGCCATCTTGTTCTCCTGGAGAGTCTGACATCGACAGCATTCCGAAGGACTTCAGATCTGCAAGCAATGAACAGACACATCTAGAATGAGACATGGTAGGAAAGCTATTTTGGTAAAGAAATATGGAACACCTAAGACAACCCAAGTTTCCCCCCCCCCCCTTTTTTTGGTACTGAGGATTGAATCCAGGGGTATTATACTGCTGCGTTTATACCCCCAGCACCTTTTATTTCTTATTTTAAAATAGGACCTCACTAAGTTGCTAAGGGCCTCTCTGAGTTGCTGAGGCTGGCCTGGAACCTGTGATCCTCCTTCCTTGACCTCCCATGTCCTGAGATTACAGGCAAGCACCTCCACACCCAGCTCCTAAGGTACTTTTAAAAATGAAAATTCACAGCCTAGCTTGCACACAATTTCCTTTTCATTCACAGAAATCCTTCAGGCGTGACAATTAACATGCTTTTAGAAACACCAAAGCAAATGACCTCATTGCCAAAGGAAAAATCATGACCAGGAAGCGTCATGGTTTTATATTCTTCCATATTGCCAGGTTGAGTTTTGTGGCATTTGTGGGATAGTCATTAATAAAACCACTAGACAAGGGTGAATTGATTCAAAAATACTACTTGGCTGGGTGTGGTGGCGCACGCTTGTAATCCCAGTACTCAGGAGGCTGAAACAGGAGGATAACAGGTTTGTGACTAGCCTCAGCAACTTAGTGAGACCCTGTTTCAAAATTAAAAAATAAAATAGGTCTGGAGGTGTAGTTCGGAGGTAGAATGCCCCTGAGTTCCATCCCCCCATACCCCCCCCTACACACACCAGGGTGAAAGCATATTACATTAACAATATTAATATTTATAAGTTTCTGGCATCAGTGTGTTTTTAAAATTTCCTGAATTTAAAACCATTCTCAGTGAGTTAATATGATTTTTATAATCAGAAAGATTCTATAATTAATTAAATTTTGGAGGAGATCCTCAAGAGTTTCTTCTGCTTATTCAGCCTGGCTTCCCCAGGTAGAAAAGAGACAAAATATTGGACAGGATTTCTCCTCTGTCTAAGAAGAGCAATTTGGCAGAAGTAGCCCATGGGTGAGGCTGGCAGAAGGTGGGGGAGCTCCAGAGCAGGGCAGACAGGGAGCCCTGGTGCTCAGAGAGGGATGGAGAAGACACTGTACCATGGGACCTCTGGCCTGGACAACAGAGGACAATTGTTTTTGTTGAAAGAGGAAATGACATAAGCAAAGAAGTTCTGGAAATTAATTTGAATCTAGCTACCCAGTGCGTAACACAGGCAGCACATTGTGGGTAGGGGCACAGAAAAAAGTTAGAC
>PVLC010006018.1:0-25197 GCA_004027655.1 Graphiurus murinus
GCCAGCCTCAGCAACTTAGCAGGATCCTGTTTCAAAATTAAAAAATCAATTGAATAAACAAACAAACAAATAAATAGGTCTGGATGTGTAGCTGAAAGGTAGAATGTCAATTCCCAGTACAATAATAATAATAATAATAAGAAGAAGAAGAAGAGGAGGAGGAGGAGGAGGAGGAGGAGGAGGAGGAGGAGGAGGAGGAGGAAGAGGAGGAAGAAGAAGAAAGAAAGAAAGAAATATTACAACTTACATCTCTATTCTAAAAACTTTGTTGTTCTGTTTAGAATTTGTTCCTAGAGCCGGGCATGGTGGCGCACGCTTGTAATCCCAGCATTTGGGAGGCTGAGACCGGAGGATCCGGGTTCGCGGCCAACCTCAGCTACCTAGTGAGGCACTCCACAACTTAGTGAGACCTGGTTTCAAAATAAAGAATAAAAAATAGGGCTGGGGGTAGAGCTCAGAGGTAGAATGCCCCTGTGTTCAATCCCCAGTACTGCAAAAAAAAAAAAAAAAAAGAATTTGGAATTTGTTCCTATACTTCCATAATCTAAGTTATTTTATTATTTTTCTATTAGTATCTCCTTTAAATTATAAAAGTCACTATTCTAAAGATGTTTTTAATGTCAATACATTATTTTTGTAATTAATATAGGTAATGAGGTTTGTTCTTTGGTTTTGGGTTTTTTTCCTTTGGCACTGGGGATTAAACTCAGGGACATGCTACCTCCAAGCTACACTCCCAGCCCTATTTTTTTTTTTTTTTAAACAGGATTTCGCTAGGTTGGTGAGAGTTTCATTACTTGCTGAGGCTGTCCTCAAGCCTGCGATTCTCCTGTCTCAGTCTCCCAAGTAATATGATTACAAGAATGTGCCACCATGCCCGGCTATGGGAATGAGTTTTTAAAAAATAGAATTATTAGTAGCGAGTCCTCGTCTCCTAAAATCCAACCTCAGATTATTTTTTATCTTCAATTGTAATCTTTGGTGATTATGATATTGACTGTTTATCTAGATTAGAAAAATCCAAATAATGACAATGAATTAATTTACTAACATTTATGATCTATAAGATCTTTTCCAAATAGAAATGAATGAAAAAGCTTTCAGTGCTGCACTCGTAACACCATCTAGCTTTTACAAAATCTATAAGGCATGCTATTCATTCCAATTTTCAAAGGAAGACTCTCTATATAACTTCTGTGGAGAGTGATTCTATGTGCCTGGAGATTAAAAGTATGTGAATTTTTATTATTTTATTTATTTTTAAATTTTTGTTATTTATTTAAATTTATTTTATTTTATTTATTTATTTATTTATTTATTTATTTATTTATTTATTTATTTATTATAGTGGTACTGGTGATGGAACCCAAGGGCATTCTACCTCCAAGCTAAATCCCTAGCCCTAATTTTTATTCTTTATTTTGAAACAGGGTCTTACTAAGTTACGGAGGGCCTCACTAAGTCGCTGAGGCTGGCCATGAACCTGGATCCTCCAGTCTCAGCCTCCCAAGTACTGGGATTACAAACGTTTGCCCCCTGCCCTGCTTAGTATGTGAATTTTTAAATGTCAATCAGAGCCAACCTGAGCTTCTGTGAAATTTTTAGATCTTCCAGCGGATCAGAGGATGCAAAATTATATGGGCTTTATTGTTGCTTATTTGTTTGTGCTTTGTATTTGTTTTTGTTTTATTTTGGAGGTTTTTTTGTGGGTGTTTTTGACTTTGTTTTTATTTTTGCTTTGCAGTACTAGAGGTTGAACCCAATGGCATTCTGCCACTAAGCTACAGTGCCCCCCCCACCCCCAACTTTTATTTTTTATTTCAAAACAGGGTCTCCCTAAGTTACTGAGGATCTCACTAAGTGACTGAGGCTGGCCTCAAATCTGAGATCCCCCTGTCTCAGACTCCTAGAATTGTTTTGCTGATTCTCAGCTACCTACTATCCCCCAGGTGCACCGAGATAAGTGATACACCAAACACCTGACCATACCAGCATTTCTCTCTCTCTGTGCCTTTTTCGGTGTTGACTAGAGCTAGTCTTAAGGCGTAGTTCCGAAACATGAAACTTGCTAAACACTAAACCAGATTTCTGGTTCAGAAAACGAAATAGTTACAGTGATTTGGGGGAAAATAAGTTCTGAGAAGCTGATAGAACCTGGAAGCGCAGAGCTGGACTTGTGGTGGCATAGGCTGAGAGCACAGAATTATTCATCTACATGACAGCATCTGTTTCAAAGCAGCCCTACTGTGTACCCAATGGTCACAATGTGCGTTAATCCTACCAGCAATTGAAAAATAGATGCTACATCACCTAGTTAGCATTTCCCTTCTGAACATTCTGGAGAGCTTATGTTCATAACTGAATGTGAGTTATGCTTCACTCTCTGAACCAATGCTTTTTATTTTTCAAAAGAATGAAACTGTTGTCGCCAAGGCCATCTGGTTGTTGCTGCAACTTGTCTGCAAGTGATTCTTAGACTTTCAATACCGAGATGCTTCCAAGGTCCTACTGAGTCCTCAGTAGCTGGTAGAAAAGGTCTCTACAGCTTGGACACAGATGGTGTCTCACATCCAACTGATGCTGATTTTATTTTCCCCATGTGTCCAAGGTGTCCTTGATAACCTGCAATTCACTAATTATTTCTAGCACACATTTCCTGAGCATCTACTGTGCGCTCAGTGCTGTGGGCAATTCAGGGTAAATATGCCACCACATCTGGCTTTACAAAGTATGTCTCAACTTCATTGTGATTTCTGTCACTGCTCAATGAAGACACCAGCTACTGAGCCTAGCCCCATAAATAGCCACTAGAGTCTTACCACAACACAACTCCAGGGGCTGCAGCAGGCTCAACAGAAGGGAAAGAAGGAGAAGGAGGAAGTTACAGGGAAATGTTCCTAAACATAGAGTGTTGTGCAAAACCAACTGCTGTCCTTGAGCTGATTTTGAAAGTTTGGGTTTTATATTATTAACCCAGAGAGGATTTATTTTTATTTCTCATTAGCTCAACTGAAAAAGAAAAAAAAAAGCAACAGGAAATTTCTCTTGACTGAATGTTCACAGAATGTTTATATTGTAAGAACATTTAGAGAAGTAGTGAAATAATTCAGGTCTCAATTTTAGGCCATTCAGAGAACTGCTGTTCATTCTAACTGGGCTCCCAAATTCCAGGCCAGGGTGAACTTGGAGAAGAATAAACATTATATGTATTATGTAATCTTATAATTCATATCTTATAAGAATCAATATTGGCAGCTATATATTTAGAAAAAGCCTAGAGGCAAAAATGCCAAATGGAACAAATAATAACGTGAGGCAGCAGCCCTTACACTAGTGAGAACCACCATCCCATAAAGTGAGAACACCTTGGATCCAGCTAAAATCACAAAGAAAAGAATTTTCCAGTACCTGAGCTCATTTCTTAAATGAAAATCTATCAGTGTGCCGGGCGTGGTGGCGCACGCTTGTAATCCCAGCATTCGGGAGGCTGAGACCGGAGGATCCGGGTTCGCGGCCAGCCTCAGCTACCTAGTGAGGTACTCCGCAACTTGGTGAGACTCGGTTTCAAAATAAAGAATAAAAAATAGGGCTGGGGGTATAGCTCGGAGGTAGAATGCCCCTGGGTTCAATCCCCAGTACCGCAAAAAAAAAAAAAAAAAAAAAAGAAAATCTATCAGTGTGATATGTACAAAGAGGATTTTTCTCCAGAGTTAGAGAAACCTGGATTTTCTCTAGAGTCAGAGAAACCTGGCTTTGAATCCCAGCCCCAGCATGTACTCAAGGGCTTTGGGCAAGTTACTAAGCTTGTCTGTTTCCTTTTCCTCACATGTAAAGTGGGTTTAAAAATACCCACCCTAGCCAGGTGTGGTGGCGCATGCTTGTAATCCCAGTACTTGGGAGACTGAGACGGGAGGATCCAGGTTCTAGGCCAACATCAGCTACTTAGTGAGGCCCTCCGCCACTTAGTGAGACACTGTTTCAAAATAAAGAATAAAAAGAGGACTGAGGGTGTGGCTGAGGTAGAATGCCCCTGGGTTCCATCTCTAGTATCACAAAAAAAAAAAAAAAAAAAAAAAAAATGCCCACCCTTGGATAAGATCATTGTAAAGACTCACTGAGACGATGTATATTAAGTTCTTGACACCAAATAGGTATAAAAAAATAGTAATGTTCCTTTCATCCCACTCCTTTAACAAAACATGCAAGAATTGGAGCTTGAGGAGGTTTTGTTGTTGTTGTAAGAGAAAAACTCTTAAAAGTCCAACGACTGTTTAGGAGACAAGAATAAATAGTGTACAACCACAGTTTAATTCACAACTACGTGTTCACACTGAGTTCTCCTGTTCCTAAATCACATATTGGCACAAGGTCCTTGCCAGCCACCTCCCCTGTGACAGCAGTACAAAGGACCAGATCATTTGGAGCACTCACAAAAATTCCAAATATCACTTGATGCATTGGTACCAATGATCATATTAGACCAGTTGATTTGCTGTAAAAGAGGAGTCACATTCTGCCTTTTCCTCTTATGTGTATGATTTCAAAAAGCAAAGCCAAATTTTACAAAAGCAAGAAGTCCAGTCAACAAGAAGCCATCCCTTCATTTAATAAGTAGTATTCACTTAGCTTCTGCAATGTGCCTGGCACTGTCTTAGGCTCTAGAGATTCAGACAGGTAGACAAGGGTCCAGCTGTCATGAAGTTTATACTCAAGTGACTCGAAAATCGACTCAGTGTCTTTAACCCTGAATACCATTGGCACTTTCTGATAAGTCCAATGACAGTGAAGCAAATAGGACTCAGAACTGAGGAGTGATCCATGCAAAATAAAAAGAGTCGAATACCCTTGAGTTCAGATTTCTAATCCCACTGGGCCCAGATAAAAATGAGAAGGACCCATTAAAATGCATTGAGCACACTGGGCATGGTGGCACATGCCTATAATACCAATACTTGGAGGCTGAGATAGGAGGATGACAGGTTCAAAGTCAGCCTCAGCAATAGTGAGGCTCTCAGCAACCGAGCAAGATCCTGTTTCCAAATTTAAAAAAAAAAAAGTAAAATAGGGCTGGGGGTGTAGCCCCTGGGTTCAATCCCCAGCACCATAAAAAATAAAAAATAAAATAAATAAATAAAAATAAAATGCATTGAGCTACTCTCCATTCCAAGCAGAACAAGCCATTCCACTGGGGTTTTTTTTCTCTTTTTTTTTGGGGGGGGGGTACTAGGACTTGAACCCAGAGGCATTCTACCACCAAGTTATACCCCTAACCCAATTTTATTTCTTATTTGGAAACAGGGTCTCACTAAGTTACGGAGGGCTTCACTAAATTGCTGAGGTTGGCTTTGAACCTGATACTCTTGTCTCAGCCTCTGAAGTACTGAGATTACAAGCCTGCTCCACCATGTCCTGCTCATTCCACTATTTTCAAACCAGCATTCCTTTCCATATGAAACTAATTTTTTGAAATAGTCTCAAGAGAATTTCTGGAGGCTCAGTGTTACATAACACTTGAAACCTGAAACTTGAAAACACACCATAATTTAAGAATTTAAAATATGGAACTGGTTGAGGGGATTTGGCATTCTAATCCCAGTGCCCCATAAACCTCAAACCCAAGATTCAGTTCCATATTCACTCACAGACTTCTCTAGAGTTCAGTTTCCTCTTCTAGAAAATGAAGACAGTCACACCTGTCAGAGCTGACAAACTGTGATAGCAACTCAAACCCCAGTGGCATGACACAAGAAAAGCTTATTTCTTGTCTGCATCACGGACCAGTCCTGCTGGTCGGCAGGATGGATGTGTTCTTCCTTACCAATCAGAGACCCAGGCCTTTCAGTCACACACTGTCCCCTCTTCTTCTAGAGCCTTGTCCTTCTCTGCATTCAGTTTGGGGAAGAGGAAAGAGAAAGTGTGGAGCAACACCTGGGCTGTTTTCTGGGCCAAGCCTTAAGGGGACCTTCATCCCTTCTGTCTATGCTCCAGTGGTCATGCTCAGTTACATGGCTGCACCTGTCTGTTGGAGGCTTAAAATGTACTCTATGTGCCCCAGAAAAAGAAGATACAGAACTTAGTGAACACAGAGTAGATTTTACCACAACACTTAGGCTAGAAGGTGATTTGGAGGATAAAGTGAGATAATACAAGAACTCAGAAAGGTCTCTGAACTGATAAACATTATCTCGGGGCTGTTATTACTGTGTTCCTGGCCTTACTGAGGCCTGTATTCTCTACTTGCTCATCCTGGATGGAACACAGAAGACCAAGGCAGTGTCTCCTCTGCAAATTAAGTTATTTGCAGAGATGACTGTATAAAGAGAGGCTTCAAAGCTGCCTGTGCCCATTGCCCCTTTAGCAGGCATCTTAATTCAGTTTTCAAAAATACATTTCATTTAACTGAGAGGAGTGGGCAAGGGAAAGAGACAATTTTCATAATATTTTCCAAAATCATACTGATTCTTTCAGGCCCCCATTTCCCAGAACAAGCTCATTTACTATTAAATTACACCTCAACCACATGATTCTGAAAGAAGCTGAGGTTCATGAGATTGACTCCTCCAGCTCTGTTCCCCTGCCTGCCACAGAGTGATTTCTTCTAGACAGTAAAAACCAGATCATGCCAACACCTGCACTGTCTTCCTGTTGAATTTAAAATAAAATCCAAACGGTTTGTACAGGATCAATGTCACTGCTCCCAGCCTCCCAGATCAGTTAGAACAGGCCTGACCTTCTTGGTTACTCTAACACAACACCTAAGCACATACTTCATAGCATTTAACCAATCTGAAAAAAAACCTCTGGGTCAACTAGTGTGCATGGTCTGTCTTCCTCTACCACAGTGCAATTCCCACAAGGCAAGCATCCTGTTTATCTTACTCACTTTTCTGTCCTCAGCACTGGTCTGCCTGGCAAAAAAGCAGAAGCTCGACCGACATCTGTTGAACAACTTCTTTAAGAGGCGAATGAACTAACAAGCATTCCATTTGGTGGTGGCCCCCAAGCCTGGGGAGAAAGCGACATTTTCCGTTTCTTCCAAGGAGTCTGTGCTCATCTCTGCCCCTTCTGATGGTTGTTTTGTAGGGAATGACACCACTCCACTGGGCGGCTTTCCACAACCAACCTCAACACACCCAGATGCTGTTGAAGAAGGGGGCAGACCCCACCCTGGTGGACAAGGACTTTAAGACAGCTCTCCACTGGGCAGTCCAGGTGAGAGGAGTGCCAGCAGGCTCATCTCAAGCTTGACTGTGTACAGCAGTGTTTACGATTTTCTGAGCAGGTCCAACATGAAAGATGGAATGATCACAGGAACGAGGTCTGGTATTGATATGAAATGTGTATGTGTCAGACAGCAAGTGAGATGCACTCTGATCTTCTCTCCCCCTTCCACATCCAGAGAGGCAACAGCAAATCTTGTCACTTTGGAGCCACTGCTATGGCACACACACACACACACACACACACACACACACACACACACACACACGGCGCCCACTCTCTCTTTTCTCTCCATCTCAGTGCTTGCTACTGGCTTAACAGAAACCTTTGAAGGATTACTGGGAAAAATCCCTTCAATGTCTTTGCCTCTCTTCTGCACAGATCCTCCACTGTAGTACCATGGCAGGTGACCCTGAATTCTATGCTGAACTGTGACACTAGTGGCCGGTGCTCCTGCATCACCAGTACTGAAGGGAGTCCACCAATGGCAGTACACCCAACCAAAGAAATCAGAACTGGCCTGTGGCCTCCAGAGTCCACAGAGGGCGAAACTGAGAGTGAGGGGAAAGAATGCTGACAGCTAACGTGCAGGAACGGGCCTTCTGTCTTTAAAGGGAGTGATTATCTGGTATCCTAGATTAACAAGGGAGTTATCTATTCCCGCCTACAAGGAGAACACCCGATGCTTGCTTCCACACACTTGCTAGTCCACTCTGTCTTTTGCTGCCCAAGCACAGGCATTCTGACTGTTTATTCCCACTGACCTGCTAAGGGCACCTTTTGAAACTGCCGCCAGCCTCCTCACTAGAGCAGTTTCTACTGCCCTGACCGTGGTTTCACTCCACAGTTTCATGTACCACGTGCAGCAGAGGTGGGCACCTGGGACTTTCATGATTGACATGTGTGCCTAAGGTAAGAGGAAAACAGAAGTGATTTGGAAACTGCTTTGTTTTTGTCCCTCCAAACTTGGCTACAGTTACTCTGCCCCGGAACCAGCCCTGGGCAAAACTGCAAAGTGGTGAGCATAACTTATCTTTTGTCATCTCCACCTGCCCTTAGCACCCTCCTACACACTTTCAGTATCAATTGCCCCCCCACCTCCCTCCCTGCCAGTGTGCCCAGGGCCCCCCCCCCCCCGCCCCGAGCTGGCCTCTGGCTGGTCATAGATAGATCACCACTGCAGCAGCAGCCCCAGAGGAACCTGGCATGGCTCTCAATAAATGCCCTGTGCATGTTGGTTCTCAGCTGAGGTGCAAGTGGCATTGGAACCGAGATCTTCTGTATGTTCACCGGCAACACCTTTGCATTTGGTCCTCTAGTTCTGAGATGTGTGCGCATTTTGGAAAATTGTCCCCATGTAATAACAACTGGCCTGCCTCTGCTCCCCATTCCTCCATCCCAGCCCCAGTTTACAGCTGGTGCCCTAGACCTGGCCTTGCAACAAAATCACCAATCGTGAGCATAAAATGACAAATTCCCAGGCCCCACTCCAGACCTTCTGAGTTGGGCTCTCTGGGGATGGGACTTCTGTTCTAATCCTCTAAGAGGCAGTTTTGCAAAACTAGAAAAACAACATACTTGGAAGATCTGAGCTTGTGTTGCTAGGCCTGGGTAGGATCTGAAGAGGGTCACCAACACCCTCTTGGTTTAACTAGCTATGTGCCTTTGTAGGATATGAATGAGACAGCAATATGTAATGTGGTATGGAATTGGAAGAGATAATCATTTAATTATGGTTCCTGACTTCCTCCATGAAAAGTCAGTTGCCGTACCCACACCTCCATATACTGTCTCTCTATTAAATGCTACATTTTCACCCTGATACATTCATTGGAATCATCTAAAGAGCTTGCAAACTGATACTCAGGACTCAACTCAGATTCTCATTCCATTATTCTGGAGCCTAGGCATCAATTGTGTGTGTGTGTGTGTGTGTGTGTGTGTGTGTGTGTGTGTGTGTGTTGAACCCAGGGTTATTCTACTTCTGAGCTATACCCCCAGCCTGATTGCCCTATTTTATTTTTTATTTTGTAACCGAATCTCACTAATTTACTGCACATTGGTCTCAAACCTGCAATCCTGGGGTCACAGGTGTGTGCCACCATGTTCAGCCCAGGCATCAATATTTTTTAAAGTTCCTTCCTCCTCCCCCAAAATTATAAGGTACAGCTAGTGTTGAGAAGCACTGTAATCAATAAATTCACATTAATGAATATCAGCACCTCATCTACTTCTGTCTACAATGTTTGCATTTTCATCATACGAGTGCAATGCCTCACTCATTCATTTACCCAATCACCTCATAAATATTTCTTTGAGCATCCTATGTGCCTGGCACTGGAGGTAAAATGATTAACATGACAAGTCCCTTTTAGTGTTTCCACAGTTGGATGCAATATTGTATGTGTGGGTGTGTGAGAATGTTTGCATTTGTTTTAATGAGGAAGGAGTTCGCAATTTTCTTCATACTTAATGAGAATCAGTGACTAACTCCAAAAGATTAAGAGTCATGGCTCTGGAGGAACTGTGCACCCTCTCCCCTCCCTGTAAAGTTCAGAAGTTGTGTGTTCTGCTCTTTACATTGCAAAGACTAAGGGTAATTCCAAATGTCAGTCGAAATCATTACACTCCCCTTGTTTAGCCTTCTTGTTCATTTATAACACAGGACCAGCATTGTGTTCCTTAAAGTTTTTCCACATGAATGATTCTGTTTCTCATTGTCATTTATTTCTTTTGCTGAACTTCCTACTTTTCTATTGAGCCACACAATGAGATCCCATTTAAAGCTATAGTATTTTGAGATAATAAAGCCTTTGTATTTGACCCGGATAACCAAAGCAGTAAAGATTTGAAACATCAGGTCCAGAAACAAACTAGCTAGACTTCTGCTCCCAAGTCTCAGTTCCCTTGGGAGTTGGCAATCCCCTGCAGTGGGCCCATCGCCCTCTTTCCCACCCCCTTTCTATCCAAGAGATACCACTGATTGGCTGTACCTGGGCTAATAATGATCTGAGTTACATTCTACCATGATAATCTCCCTAGATGCCATCCCATTCCCTTACCTGGGAGGACATCAGGTCAGGCATCTGTCTGTCTCATCTTCCTTTCACTTCTCAGCTGGGCAGAAGTTTAGTCCCCACTCTTCCTCAGAGAAACTCATAATCCTATGGCTCCAACTATCACCCAACTCAGAAGATTCTCAGACCAGTAACTCCAACTCAGACTTTTCATCTCTAGACCTATTGAGCATCTCTCCACAATTTCCCACAGATGCTTCAAACTCAACATGGTCAAACTGAATCTATGGTCTTGCCTTCCTATTGCATCCCCATCCTTCCAGTAGCCCAAGTTAAAGACTATGCCTTCCTTATCACCCTTCACCTCCAGATGGACCTCTCTCTTCTACCTCCTCAGGCCTCTCATCTCTCTTCCCTCCTTTCTGTCCTCCTTGTCCAGGTCAGGGTCCTAGCAGGAAAGAGAGGGAATACCCATAATTGAGGAGAAAGGCATGAAGAGACTACACACAACCTCAGAGACAGCATCAGCAGTTGCCATTAAGACATGTGGGCCTAAAAAGGCATGGGAAGGACTACTAAATCTTGGTCCATTCTGTGCTGCCATAACAGAATACCAGAGGCTAGGTGACTTACTTTAAAAATAATTCTATTTCTCACAGTTCTGGAAGCTCAGAAGTTCAAGGTCAAGGGACTGCATCTAGTGAGGGCCTGCATGCTGTCTCATCCCACAGCAGAAGGCAGAAGGTCAAGAGAGTGCACACAAAAGAGAGCAAGAGGAAAAGGAGCTGAACTCATCCTTTATAAGGACATCACTCTCACCATAATGAACCCATTCCTGAGATAACAGCATTAATCCATTGGGGAAGGCAGAGCCCTCTTGACCTAATCACCTCTTCGAGGTCTCACCTCTCAATACTGTCACCTTGGGGACTAAATTTCCCACTTATGAATTTCAAACCATACTACTATGATACAGTAAAAGCTGGAGCTATAGGAAAGCACCTGGATCAGAAACTGTGGCCCTTGGTGGAGTAACAAAACTGTAGCTAAGCAAGGAGAGAACTCAGAGAGAAACACCCCAATCTTTCCTTCCTCCTACATTTTCCTCTATCAATGCCACTCCTATGCCAAACCCAACCAGAAGCCACAGGGCCAGGAAGCTATTTGATGTGATACATATGATGCTGAAGAGTGGACACAGATGAGACCAGATGGGACAACCTGGAGGAATAAATGGAAAGAGCCTAGCACACCTCCCATCACTTCCATAGGCCAAGCTTGCGCCATCTCTCACCCAGACAGTTGCAGTTGCTGCTATCCCGACTCTCAGCACTTCCCTTCTCCAATCTATTCTTATATTGCCATTGAGTGTTCCTCTTACACATCAGAAACACATGTATCAACATAGCTGTTGTTATAGCAAAGCAATTGGTCCTTGACTCAAATACCTCTACTGAGTTCCATTCCATAGTAAAGGCCCACCCTGGCCTGCCCGCTTCAATCCATGTAGTCCTTGCTCCAATTACACTAGAATAATAAATAAATAAATAAATAAATAAATAATAAATAATAAATTAATAAATAATCCCCCAATGCATCATAGAGATTTGTTGTACCCCCTCTCTCAGTTATGCTCTTTCTTTTGGGTGGAGTGTCCCTTTCTCCTTCTATGCCTCATATGTCATCTCTTCCACCCACAAAATTTCTACTTGTTCTTTATTATTCCTCACAGCCCAACTGGATGTCACTTGCTTAGTTGAGCTCCCTTTCAGATGGTTCCCTCCATGTGACCCATCCAATACTTTCCTACTTTTAGGACTTGGATTGCAGTTAGGAGGGTACCTTCGTCATCCCTCTCGTCTGTGTGCTTAAGAGCAATGTGCCTGTTCCTCTATATGCTGCTCAAGACCCAGGGCAGAACTTTCTGAATCTTAGTCGCCAAAGAGATATTCACTGAATTCAGTCCGATAAACGAATCCATCTCAAGCCACTGGGTTAATGGCTTATTTGGTTCTCTTTGTGTAAAAACTTTTATGTAAAGATTATTTTTAGAGCAGTTTTATATTTACAACAAAATTGAGGGGAACATACAGAGCAATCCCATACATCCCTGACCCCCACGTGCACAGCCTGCTCCATTATCAATATTCCCCATCAAAGTGGTACATTTGGTATAATTAATGAACCAACATTGATACATCATTATCACCTAAAGCCCAGAGTTTACATAAGGGTTTACTCTTGGTTTTGTAGTCTGTAGATTTTGACAAATATATCATGGTACACACTCACCATTATAGTATCATACAGAGTAATTTCACTGCCTTAAAAACCCTCTGTGCTCCCCTGATTCTTCCCAACCTCTCTCCCAAGCCCCAGAGACCACTAAGCTTTTTCTTGTCTCCATACTTTTTTTTCCAGAATGTCATATATTTGAAATCGTATAGTATGTAGCTGTATTCGTCAGCATTCTGCAGCTAAAATCTAAAAGACTGACCATCTAACTTAGAGGAAAGATTTATTTTCTTATGGTTTCAGGTTCAATCCATGTGAGGCCAGTGACTGCAGACCTCAGTGCATGGCAGCAGGAGGGGGCAGGGAAGAGCTCATGGGCTGTGTTCACATCATGGAGGCCAGAGGCAAGAGAGAGTGAGCAGGGAGGAGGAACCATGTGTATATACATATAATCCCTAAGGCTGTACCCTCAAGGATCAGCCTTAGCCACCAGCCACCAGAAGCCATTGCAATGGATTTATCCACTGCTGGGATTACAACCCTCAAGACTCAATAATATCAACCCCAACACCAATTTATGAGCTTTTCAAGGGGCCATTCTGTATCTAACCATAACAGTACCCTTTTCAGCTTGGCTTCTTTCACTTAGTAATATGCAAATATTCCTCCATGTCTTGAAAGTATGTTCCTTTTAGTGCTAAATAATATTCCATTGTCTGGATGTGCCATAATTTATTTATCCACTTACTTACTTAAGAACATCTTAGTTGCTTCCAAGTTTTGGCCATAAACATCCATATGCTGGTATGGAGTAGACGTAAGTTTTTAATTTTTCTGGGTGGACGCCAAGGAGCAATACTGCTGTATTTATGGTAAGGGTGTGTTTAGTTTCAGAAGAAACCAATAAACTGTCTTTCAAAGGGGTTGTGCCATGTTGCATTCCCAATAGCAATGAATGAGAGTTTCTGTAGCTCCACAGCCTTGCCAGCATTTATTGCTGTCATGTTCTGTATTTTGACCATTCTTATAGGTCTGTAGTATAGCTCACTGCTGTTTCAATTGGTTTATTTGCCATTTGTATATATTATTTGTGTGTGGTGTGTGTGTGTGTGTGTGTGTGTGTGTGTATGTGTGTGTGTGTGTGTGCGTGCGTGCGTGTGTGTGTGTGTGTGTGTGTGTGTGTGGCCGAGGATGGAATCCAGGGACCTTCGACTTCCGGGCTACACCTCCAGACCTGTTTTATCTTTTGTTTGGAAACCGGGTCTCACTAAGTTGCTGAGGCTGGCTTCAAACCTGCGATCTTCCTTTCTCAGCCTCCCAAGTACTAGGATTACAAATGCGTGCCACCACGCCCAGCTATATGTATTCTTTAGTGAGGTGTCTATTAAGGTCTTTGGCCAATTTTAAATTAGATTATTTTTCTTATTAGTAAGTTTCAAGAGTTCTTTGCATATTTTGGATAAGAGTCCTTTATCAGATATGTGTTTTGCAAATATTTCCCTCCAGTTTGTGGTTTGTCTTTTCATTCTTTTAACAGTGTCTTTCACAAAGCGAAATTTTTAATTTTAACAAATTCCAGCTTATCAAGTCTTCCTTTCAGAAACCATGCCTCTGGTGTCATATCTAAAATGTCATCACCAAACCCATGATCATCTAGATTTTATCCTATGTAATCTAAAGTTTTATACTTTTGTAATTAGGTCTGTAATTCATTTTGAGTCAATGTTGTGAAGGGTGTAAGGTCTTCTGTGTCAAGATTCACTTATTTTCATGTTGATATCCAATTGTTCCAGTACCATTTGTTGAAATAACTACCTTTTCTCCATTATATTGTCATTACTTTTTTTAAAATCAAAGATTAGTTGACTAGCTGGGTATGGTGGTACATGTTTATAATCCCAGTACTTGGGAGGCTGAGACGGGAGTTTGCAGGTTTGAGACCAGCCTCAGCAACCTATTGAGACACTCAGCAACCTAGGGAGACCCTGTTTCTAAACAAAACAAAAAAAATTAAAAGGGCTAGGGATGTAGCTCAGAAATAGAATGCACCTGGGTTCAATTCCCCAGTATCACACACACACACACACACACACACACACACACACACACACACACACACATAAATTAGTTAAATATATATATGTATATATATGCATATATATATATATATATATATATATATACACACACACACACATATATGGGTCTGTTTCTAAACTGTCTATTCTTTTCCACTAATCTATTTGTCTATTCTTTTTGCCAATACTATACTGTGTATTGATGACTATAGCTTTATAGTAAATCTTGAAGTTGAATAGTGTCAGTACTCCAACTTGATTCTTCTCCTTCAATATTGTATTGACCTTTCTGGGTCTTTTGATTCTCCATGTAAACTTTAGAATCAGTTTGTCAATATCTGGTATTTTTATTGGAAATATATTTAATCTGTATATCAGTAGGGAAGAACTGACATTTTGACAATATTAAGTATTCCTATGAACATGGAATACATCTCCATTTATTTAGTTCTTTAATTTCCTCAGATAAAACTTGTACATATTTTCTTAGACCTATACCTAAGTATGTCACCTGGGGAGTACTAATGTTAATGATTTTATATTTTTGTCTCAATCCATTTTCTATTGCTATAACAAAATATCTAAGACTCGGTAATTCATAAAGAAAAGAGATTGCTTTCGCTCACACTTCTGTAAGTCGAAGGGCATGGTGCCAGCATCTTCTTAGCTTCTAGTGAGGGCCTGATGTTGTTCCATGAAGGGCAAGAAAGCAGAAAGCAAGAGGTATGTGCAAGAGAGGGAAGAGACAAAGAAGCTGTCCTGCTTTGTAACAACCCACTCGAAATAACTAACCTATTCTTTGGAAACTACATTAATCTATTCACAAGAATGGGCTCCTCTCATGACCTAATTGTCTCTTGAATTTCCCACAAACCACATCCAAATTATACCAATTTTTAAATTTTAACTTCTACTTGGTCATTGCTGGTACTCAGAAAAAAATTGACTTTTGTACATTAACCTTGTATCCTGAAAGCTTGTTATAACTGCTTCCTAGTTTCTTTTTTTTTTTTTTTTGCAGTACTGGAGATGGAACCTGGGGGCTTTCTACCTCCGCACTACAGCCCAGCCCTATGCTTTATTCTTTATTTTGAAACAGGGTCTCACTAAGTTGTGGAGGGCCTCACTAGGTAGCTGAGGCTGGCCACGAACCTGGACCTCCAGTCTCAGCCTCCCAAATGCTGAGATTACAAGCGTGTGCCACCATGGCAGGCTTGCTTCCTAGTTTCAAGGTTTGTTTTGGTTTTGGTTTTTTGTCTTTTTTTTTTTTTAAGCTTTTGGCCAATATTTTCAGATTTTCTTATGTAGACAACCACATTGTCTGCTTGTCTGCACACAAAGATGGTTATGTGGTTATGGTTATTCTTTCCCAATCAGTACACTTTTTTATTTCCTTTTTGTGTATGTGTGTGTGTGTGTGTGTGTGTGTGTGTGTGTATGTGTGTGAGTGTCTTTTTGCACTACTAGGAGTTTGAGTACAATGTTGAAAAGGAGTGGTAAAAGAGGACATCCTTTCCTTATTCCTGGTCCTAATTAGAATATATCCAATTTTTCACCATTAAATACGTTAACTGTAGGTTGTCGATGAATAGTCTACTGTCTCAGCTTCTCAAGTACTGGGATTACAAGCATGTGCCAGCATACTCAGCTCTTCAAATCCTTTTTTTAAGATTTTTTTTTATAGATGATATGATCCTGTAGTTTTTTTCTACTTTAGCATGTTCATAGATCATATTAATTTATTTTCAAATGCTGAATCAGTTTTGTATGTCTGGTACAAATCCTACTTGGTCATGGTGTATAATTTTATTTATATATATATATATATTGTTGGATTTGTTTTTCTAATATTTTGTTAAGTTTTTTTTTTGCGGTACTGGGGATTGAACTCAGGGGTGTTCTACCTCCGAGCTATACCCCCAGCCCTATTTTTTTATTCTTTATTTTGAAACCGAGTCTCACTAAGTTGCGGAGGACCTCACTAAGTAGCTGAGGCTGGCCGCGAACCCGGATCCTCCGGTCTCAGCCTCCCGAATGCTGGGATTACAAGCGTGCGCCACCACGCCCGGCTAATATTTTGTTAAGTACTTTTGCATTTATATTCATGAGAGTTATTCCGTACTTTTCTTATAATGCCTTTGTCTGGTTTTGCTATTAGGGTGATGCTAGCTCACAGAATGAGTTAGAAAATATCCCTATGCTTCTATATTCTGAAAGTGGTTGTAGAGAATTAGGATAATTTCTTCCTTGATTTGGTAGAATTTACCAGTAGACCGGTCTGGGCTCAGTGCTATTTTGGAAAGGTTATTAATTATTGATTCTATTTATTTAATATATATAGGTCTACTCACATTTTCCATTTCATCTTTTTACGTGATAAATATATACAATTTTGTCAATTTAAGAATAATAATTTTAAAAGAGAATGAACAACCCAAAAGAAAAATGAGTTTAAGTCATGAACAGGCATTTCACTTTAGAGAATTCCAGAAAGCCAATAAACATTTTAAAAGGCATTCAACATCATTAGTAATCAGGGAAATGGAAATCAAGCACAATTAGATAAAATTTTATGTCAGTTTAATTAGATAAAATTTTATGCCAGTTTTTTTTTTTTTTTTTTTTTTTTTTTTTGTGGTACTGAGGATTAAACTCAGGGGCATTCTACCTCCAAGCTACACCCCCAGCCCTATTTTTCATTCTTTATTTTGAAACAGGGTCTCGCTAAGTTGCAGAGGGCCTCACTAAGTAGCTGAGGCTGGCCGGGAACTCAGATCCTCTGGTCTCAGCCTCCCAAGTACTGGGATTACAAGCATGAGCCACACCACGCCCGGCTTTTATGCCAGTTTAATTAGATAACATTTTATGCCAGTTTGACTAGCCAAACTTAAAATCTAATAATATAAAGGATTTGTCTATTTATTTGTTTGTTTATTTGTTTATTTATTTATTTATGGCAGTACTGGGGATTGAACCCAGGGATATTCTACCTCCAAGCTATACTCTAGCCCTATTTTATTTTGAAACAGGGTCTTGCTAAGTTGCTGAGAGCCTCACAAAGTTGCTGAGACTGTTCTCGAACCTTCAATCCTCCTGTCTCAGCCTCCCAAGTACTGGGATTATAGGCATGTGCCACCTTGCCCAGCTAATACAAACAATTTGAAAGATGTACAATCACAAGAGCTCTTATACTTTGCTTATATATCTTACATATGTAGCATTTAAATTGTATTTATGTGTATATATATATATGTCCAATAACCCTACAACTCTACTTCTAGACACATACCTGAGAAAAGCTTCTGTATCTACACACCAAGAGATATGAACAAAAGTGCTCATAGCCACACTGAAACTGCAAAAACCTGGAAACAATGCAAATAAATGCCTATCAATCGGAGTGTAGACAAATTATTGTGATCTATTCATACAATGCAATATTATTCAGCAATTATAACAAGACTTACAGCAATATGTCATGATGCAGATAATTCAGAAATAAGTTAGTAAGTGAAAAAACAAGCACAAAAATATTTCATAAGCATGATGCTGTTTTATACAGTTAGACAAAACTAAAATAATACATGTGGCTACAGTATTGAAATGAAAAAGCAAAGCAAAAAATGATGAACAAATATCAGGGTAATGATGGATCCATGTGAGGAAAGGTAGAAGATGGGTTAGAGAAAATTATGTGTCTGTGTAGGTTATTGTTAAGGTTCAAGGTTTAATTTTGGATTTATTGCATTATTAAAAATAAATGAAGAGCCGGGCGTGGTGGCGCACGCTTGTAATCCCAGCATTTGGGAGGCTGAGACTGGAGGATCCAGGTTTGCGGCCAGCCTCAGCTACCTAGTGAGGCACTCCACAACTTAGTGAAACCCTGTTTCAAAATAAAGAACAAAAAATAGGGCTGGGGGTATAGCTCAGAGGTAGAATGCCTCTGAGTTCAATCCCCAGTACTGAAAAAAATAAATAAATAAAAAGAAGCTCATGAGCCAAAAATTATGATTAATCTAATTCTGAGCACCTGTGATCCTAAATAAGAGAAAAATAAAATAAATAAAAATACAGTATGTAAAGCAATGTACAAAGTATGCTTCATATTGTTAATATATGTGTATATTTTCTTGGAAATCATTTGGAATAATAATAATTTCTTCTTTGATGGTAATATTTCAAGTAATTTAAATGGTTTTGGTTCTCATTTACCTGTATTTTAATTTTTCAATAAAAGTATTGACTTGTTTAATTAATATAAAATTATGACTTTTAAAATTCTGATAATTCTAGTTAATATTGCCTCTTACTATTAAAAGTCTTCTCTATCCTCAGGGAAGGCTCCTGGCACTGAGATAAAATCTCAGACTAACCCTAAATTAGTCTTCTTCTCAATTTCTGTCATCCTAGGAACACAGTCAGCAAGAGATTCATTCGATTTTTCTATATTATGTCTGTTATAATATATGAATATAAAATAAATTGCCTCTAAATTTTTTAAAAGACTTTATTTGGGGATCTTAGCAACTGCAACTTGGGAGGCATGCATTCAGATTTCTCTGAATCAACATCCCAAGGAAGGAAGGAAAAGAAGGAGTTTATATATTGAGCAAGAACGGGAGCTCTGTCACCAGCACAAGATAAAGAAAAGACACATAGAGAATGGAAATGTCCATTAGATGAGTCCAGTGACCTCTCGATATGCGTCGTGAGCTTCTAGACACAATGCAATTTTCCAGTCATTTAGGTTATTACAGATGTCTGTGGCCAAACTGTGAAGATGACCCAAGTTCACATTCCAGGGAGCAGCTAGAATTGTGCATAAGTACTGCTTCCATAATGGCCTCCTGACTCCATTTTGAGAAGCTCTTTAAATATTGCTTTCACTGTAATTGTGTGTGTGTGTGTGTGTGTGTGTGTGTGTGTGTGTGTGTTACTGAGGATTGAACCCAGGAGCCTTTTACCTCTGAGCTACACCCCCAGCCCAGCCCTTTTTATTTTTTATTTTGAAACAGGGTCTTGCCAGATTGCTGAGAGTTTCAATGTTACTGAGGCTGGTTTCGAATCTGGAGGATCACAGATATATATATGTTTCTTGCAGACAACATATAATGTGCCAATAGTTTATGGTTTTTGTTTTTGTTTTTTATTTTGGTACTGGGGGTTGAACCTAGGGGCATTCAACCTCCAAGCTATACCCCCAGCAGTGAGACTCTCCTCAACCCAGCAAGACCCTGTTCAAATTTTCAAATAAAAAATAAATTTTAGTTTGGTGCTGGGAGTTGAACCTAGGGGCATTCAACCTCCAAGCTATACCCCCAGTAGTGAGACTCTCTCCTCAACCTAGCAAGACCCTGTTCAAATTTGCAGGGTCTTGCTAGGTTGAGGAGAATCTCACTACTTATTGAGACTGCCTCAAACCTGTGATCCTCCTGTCTCAGCCTCCAAGTACTGGAGTTACAGGCGTATGCCACCACACCTGGCTTTATAATATTTTCTTTCTAGGGGAATTTTTTGAACATGTATTGTAAAGCAAGTTTACCAGCAGCAAATTCCTAAATGTGTATTTGTCTGGGAAAGTATTTATTTCTGCTTTGCTTTTGAAGGATATTTTCACAGGGTACAGAAGTATGTTGGAAGCTTTTTTTTTTTTTTTCAGTCTCTTAATACTTGAAATATTTCAGTCTACTCTCTTCCATTTGCCTAGTTTTTATGTATATTCAGAAATTCATTTATTTTATTTTTTTAATAATTTTACAAGTGCATTGCAATTACACATCATAGTGAGATTCAATGTGATACAAACATACATGCACACAGCTGTTGGTGCTTGCCTGGTTTCTGAGAAGTCTTACTCAGTTCTTATCTTCATTCCTCTTTAGAAGGGGTTTTCCCTCTTTCTAACTTCTTTCAAGATTTTTTTTTCTTTGATGTTCTGTAGTTGAAAATTATATGCCTACATGTAGTTATTTTTATATCCATCCTTCTTGGTAGTTCCTAAACTTTGGCAACTAACGTTAGTTTGGGGAATTTTTCAGTCATTATTATTGTTTGAATTATTTCTTCTTTCCTGTCTCTCTCTTCTCCTTATCATTATTTCCATTAATTGTAGGTTATACCTGTTGTAATTGACCCACATTTCTTCCACATTCTGTTCTGCTTTTTACAATCTTTGTTTTTCAATCTTGAAAGTTTCTATAGAGATCTTTTTAAGCTCAGAGTTCCTTACCCTGCTGTGTCCAGTCCACTAATAAGTTCATCAAAGACATTCCTCATTTCTGTTACAGGGTTTTTGTTGTTGTTGTTGTTGTTTTGTTTTGTTTTTATCTCTGGCATTTCTTTTGGGTTCTTTCTTAGGATTTCCATCTCTCTGCTTACATTGCCCATCTGTTCTTGCATGCTGTCTACTTTATCATCAGGGCCCTTAGCACATTAATTACAGCTGCTTTGAATTCCCAGTCTAATAAGTCCAACAGGTCTGAGTCTGATGCTTGCTCTTCACATGGTTTGGACTTTGTGTTTGTCTTGGGGTTTTTTTGGGTTGTTTTTGTTATTGTTGTTGTTTCCTTTTAGTATGCTTTGTAATTTTTTCTTGTTTTCCAGCCGTGATGTAATAATGTAATATGTAAAAGTAAATGCTGTAAAGAAACCATTAGTAATGTGGTACAGTTTGAGGACAGGAGAAGCATTCTGTAACCCCATGATTAGCTCTCAGTCTTTACCTTGTGCCTCTGGACTGTGAACTTTACCAGAGTTTAATTGCTTTTGGGTTTTGTTATTGTATGTGTATGTATGTGTGTTTGTGTATTATATGTGTGTATATATATTTTTTCCTATTCCTTTCAGTGGGGCAGGATGACTACAGTTGGCTTCCCTGAGGTCACTGAGGTGCTGATAAAACCCTACCAGGTTAGGCTTGGGTTATCTAGCTGCTACCAAGTGCCTTGGAGTATTTCACAATGGTTCCTTTTTATTTCCCCTACCAGAAGCCTGTGGAGATTTTTTCCCCTGGTATTTATTGGGAGAACTTGGTCAAGTTCTTGGAAGTAAAACTCACAAAACTATGGCCTCTTGCTCTGCCTGGGTTCCTCTACGGTTTGTTGCTGTGAAACTCATCCACATTGAGCCTTCAGCCATTCATTGACTGCCATTCAGGTTTTCCTACCCCAGCGCTGGTTTCCGCAGAGGTTTCTGCTCTGAGATGCCATGATTTTCTGTATATGCCTGCCTGTCTCTCCAATTTGGGGACAGCTTGCCCTATGGATTAGAACTCTGGGATGACATTTTTAGCTTAACTAAGCCTCCCAGGAGTATAGTGCTTTAAGACCATGGAGATTTTCTGACAATAGGACTTCTAGGAATCATGGCAGGTCAGTAAGAGGAGCAAGTATTTACTGCTCTCAAATTTCACCACTAGCTTCCTCCCCGACTTACTACAGTATGGACTTATTTGGGATATTCCTCAGTGGCACCATTCTTTCAGTATACTCCTCAACTGAGGATCAAAAGCAAAGAAGTACACTAATAGAAAATGACTATTTCCTATTTGTTTATTCAGTATGTGGTTATGTGGTTAAGGAAGTTAAACACACACACACACACACACACACACACACACACACACAGAGTTAATCTGAGTTAATAGTTTGAATGGTGTCAAAATTCTGCAATATACTCTAAGTAAATTCAGAATATCAAAGGATGATTATGAATGCTATATACCAGTGAGTCCGGTTCATAACATGGAAGAACTCTCAAGCTGGAAGATATTACACCCGCCACTTAGTCCCACCCCTCACTTCCTCAGTGGGGAAGCCAGAGCACAGGGAGGTCATAATTAGCCCAAGTGCACCCCAGTGCCCACACAAGAACCCGGGCACAGGGCTGAGGATATCTACAGAGACACAGAGCCACGTAATCCCAAAGCAAATGAAAGTGAAGTTACAAAATCAACCCCCATCACCCAGGGAGCAAAGTCCCTCACCTATTATGTTAGAGTTCCATTGCTCTGACAAAATCTGACATGAACAACTTAAAAGAGGAAAGGGTTATTTCTGCTCACAGTTCAGAGGTTCAGCCATGGTTGGCTCGCTCTGGTGATCTGGGGCCTGTGGCGAGGCAGAGCAGAGAGCCTGTGATGGAGCAGAGCTGCTCAACCTGTGGCTGCCAGGAAGGAGAGAGAGGAGAGGGAGAGGAAGAGGGAGAGGGACAGGGGAAGAGAGGAGAAGAGACGAGAGGAGAGGGGAGGGGAGGGGAGGAGAAAATAAGGAGGAAGAGGAGTGGGGAGGAGAAAAGGAGGAGAAGGAGAAGGAAAAAGAGAGGAGGAGGAGGGTACATGGCCTCAGTATGCCCATCAAGGCATGTCCCTAATGACGTAACTTCCTTCCACCAGGCCTCCTGTCCTAAGGTTCCACCACCTCCCGATAGCACCACAGGCTGGCAGCCAAGTCTTTAACACAGGAGCCTTTGGGAGACACTTCCGTTTAGGGAAGCTGGAACCTTGAAGGACAACCCAAGTTACAGTGACCTTCATGTCAGCTCCCCCATGCTTGGTTGCAGGGAGTAAAGGGTGGAGAACAATGAGGAAAAGCAGGAACTGGTCTAGGGGTAAATACAAGTGGAAAAAGAAGAGAAAAGATAGTAAAAATTGAGGGATAATGAAGAGCAGAAAGAGAAGCCAAAAAGGACGGGTCAATTCAGTCCTGTTTGGCTTTACCCATTGTTTATGAGGCTCGTTTTACTCATTTATTTACTTGTTGCTCAGCAAATATTTACTGAGAGTTACTCTTTTCTGGGCTTCATTTCAGCAGAAAGTTCCCAGTCATAGGATTAGCAAGGGCTACACAACTCTCCAGCCCTGGAGATTTTATCTTGTCAAGCAGTTGGAAGCAGAAGTCAGATCCTTTCTTGCACACTGACACAGCAAGAAAGGAGTGTGTTTGTTTGTTTGTTTGTTTGTTTGTTTGTTTTCCATGTTACACATTAGCACTGCTATGAAACAAAGTCACTCTGCAGCATGCCTCATAACCTCCCACCATTTCTGTCTTCCACTTTCTATCCAGGAGAGTCAGCCTCAGGCTTTTGGGTCAGCAGCCCCTGGAATCCAGGCCAAGCGAAAAGCAAAAAAACTTTATGTGCCAGGGATATTGGGCACCTTATCCCTCTGGTTGGTCTAAAACATTCGTTTCTCAAATGCTCACACTGCAGAGACTTGCACAGCCCTCCAGTCTAACATATATGGCTTCAGGAGAACCTTTGGACCAGAGTGGTCGTTTCACAACATAAAACCATGTAGCCCTTTAAAAAGGACCTATGACTAAAACACTGGCCTCTGCTTTCTATAGTCACCATTATGGGACAAATAATGAAAACATATTCCACTATTCAAGACAAGGAAAAAGATTAGAGTTCCCTCCATAAGGATGTCACCATAGAATTAATTCCCCAGACATATGTATGCTAATAAATAACAGAGTCCTAAACCTTCCAGTAGGCTCCTTTTAAGGACCACCTAAAATAAAGAGGTCCAAGCCAGGCATGGTGGTGCACGCTTGTAATCCCAGTACTTGGGAGGCTGAGACAGGAGGATTCAGGTTCGTGGCCAGTCTCAGCTACTTAGTGAGGTCCTCCACAACTTAGTGAGACCCTGTTTCACAATAAAGAATAAAAAATAGGTCTGGGGTATAGCTCGGAGGTAGAATGCCCCTGAGTTCAATCCCCAGTACCACAAAAAAAAAATAAAAATAAAAAAAAAAATAAAGAGGTCCACAGTTGGGTATTGTGGTGCATGCTTGTAATCCCAGTACTTGGGAAGCTGACACAAGAGGTTCACAGGTTTGCCGCCAGCCTCAGCAACTTGTGAGGCCCTCCACAACTTAGTGAGACCTTGTTTCAAAATAAAGAAAAAAGAAATCAGGCCGAGGGTATAGCTCAGAGGTAGAACACCCCTGGGTTCAATCCCCAGTGCCACTAAATAAATAAACAAACAAACAAATAAATAAATAGGTCCACAATCAGGGTATTGGAATCTTGTTTTTGTTTTGTATCAATTTACCTGTAGCCAGGCGTGGTGGCACACTCTTGTAATCCCAGCATTTGGGAGGCTGAGACCGGAGGATCTGGGTTCGAGGTCAGCCTCAGCTGCTTAGTGAGGCACTCCGCAACTTAGTGAGACCCTGTTTCAAAATAAAGAATAAAAATAGGGCTGGGGGTATAGCTCAGAGGTAGAATGCCCCTGAGCTCAATCCCCAGTACTGCAAAAAAAAAAAAAAAAAAATTACCTGTAGCAAAATAATTATGCATTAATTCAATTTTCTCCTTGCTAAGGCTCCTTCTGAGAATGGTCTCCACAACCCTCCTCTAGAACTCAGATAGTTCCCAACAATTTTTAGAGTACATGAAGGCAACATTGTGGATTACTCATAGACAAAAAACAAAGCAAAGAAGTACAACCAAACCGGGCATTGTGGTGCATGCTTGTAATCCCAGCATTTGGGAGGCTGAGACCGGAGGATCCAGGTTCTCGGCCAGCCTCAGTTACCTAGTGAGGTACTCCGCAACTTAGTGAGACCCTGTTTCAAAAATAAAGAATAAAAAAATAGTGCTGGGCGTGGTGGCACACTCTTGTAATCCCAGCATTCGGGAGG
>PVLC010006018.1:25297-64945 GCA_004027655.1 Graphiurus murinus
AAAAAAAAAAAAAAAAGAAAAGAAAAAAGAAATACAACCAAAACAAACACACGAATTCACAATGCTGGCCACACAATGCAGAATCTGAGAACTCTCCCCCTATCTTACTTAGAACATTCCCCCAAATGTAAACTCATTCTAGGGCCCATCTGAGCAACATTTCCATTTCTTCTCTCCTGGTGATTCCTAGTCTCTGTGACCTTCCCTGGCCTCCCAAGTCTGAGCCTACCTTTGGCTGACACCCAGTCCGGATTGCTAAGAAAGGAATTCTGTCACCAAGAGAACATCATCCAGGGACTTGACTTACAAACCAGTACTCTCTAGGGCTCCCTCGAATTCTCCTGTGGTTTTGCCATGGCAACCTTCCTAGGAGAAGCTTTTAAAGTACCTACTGTTTTAACCTAATGAAGGCCTCAGTTGGCAAGTCATGCATCACCACTACTAACGTTACAGGTCTATACAGTGTTTTCACCAGTATAAACATGCAGGATCAAAAACATAAGCCACTCCTTGTATTGGAGACAGAAGGATGTGGCAGTAAGCACAAAGAATCCAAGGAGTCAACCTGGCTCCTTTGACTCTTAGCCGTGACCTTGGGTGAGTTATTTAATCCCTCTGTGACCTCATTCTCTAACCTGCACAATATGGAGATAATAATAGTACCTGACTCATGGGATTAAGTGAGTTAGTACATGGAATGGTTTAGAAAGGTGCCAAGCACCAAATGCTTGCTTAGTAAATGCAGCTCTCACCATTAGTCCTGGGAGGATCTTCTTATATAAAGAAAAGGAAAGGACAAATGATAACATTATAAGTGAGATCCAGGTGTGGAGGCAAAGGAATTATCTGGAAAATTCAGGGCAAAAGGCATTTTTTAGAAGTCTGGGATGGGGGGGGCGTCTTCACTTACCCAGAGAGGTGGTCTAGCATAGATTCCCAAACTTATTGGCTTACCATCCCCTTTAAAAAACAATTACTCAGCGCCCCCCTCGGCACTTCCACTGCCTCCTTTTTTGTTGTTGTTTTTTGTGTGTGTGATACTGGGGATTGAACCCAGGGGCATTCTACCTCCAGTCCTATTTTTTTTTTCTTTATTCATTTTTTGAAACAGGGTCTCACAAAGTTGTGGAGGGCCTCACTAAGTAGCTGAGGCTGGCTGCGAACCTGGATCCTCCAGTCTCAGCCTCCCAAGTGCTGGGATTACAAGTGTGTGCCACCACACCTGGCTACCTCGTTATTTTTATTCAAGGTCCCCAGCTGCATCTGAGGGCATTGCTACCTCCTGGATCACTCCAGTACCCCAGCACATGCGCGTGCGTGTGCGCACACACACACACACACACACACACACACACACACACCAGGAGTGGTACTGCCCACTTTGGGAATCTATGGACAATATTCCAAGATACCTGCTGCCTGGGACTGGTGAGTCAGGATCCCAGGACAGATGACACAGGGGTCCTGGTAGCAGTTTATCACTTTTCTCTCTGTGTGTGTGTGTGTGTGTGTGTGTGTGTGTGTGTGTGTGTGTGTGTGTGTTTTGGGGGGAGGGGTACTGGGGATTGAACCTGGAGTAATTCTATCTTTGAGCTACACTCCCAGCCCAATTATTTTATTTCTTATTTGGAAACTGTCTTGCTAGGTTGATGAGTCTCACTACTTGCTGAGGCTGTCCTCAAACCTGCAATCCTCCTGTCTCAACCTCCCAAGTACTATGATTACAGCCACCATGCCTGGCTCAGTTTACCACTTTCAAGTGATTCTTCCCAAAGACGATGAGGAGAAAGAGGAGGAGGAAGGAGGGGGGGGAAGAGAATTTTGTTTTTTCCATCTGTGCTTAATGTTCCCTCTTCCACAAAGAGGGGAAACTGTGACTGGGCGTTTTGCCCTTTGAGTCACCTTGGCAACTTGAATTCCTTTACTCTTTCAGGAAATTGTAAACAAAATAAATTCACTGAGCTGGCACTCTTTTCTGTTTTTCATCTCCAATGACTATTGCTTTTCAAGAAAAGTGTCTCTTGATTGCTTGAAATGTTTTTTAGACCCCTTCAACACATTGAATAACATCAAGTGAAATATTTTTATAGAGTTGATAAGGGCAGTGTAGTGGACTTCTGATGACAGGCTAGAATAAGAACACAGATGGTTGACCAGAGTTATTTAGAAGTCCTTGTTAGACAAAGAATGTAGGAGGAAGAGGGTGTAAGAGGGGAGGGGAGGGGAAGAGAAGGTAAAGTGCAGGCAGGGACCACCTATGGGTGTGTGACCAGAGCAGTCACAGAGGGCCCAGTGCACAGAAGGAAGCCCTGTGCTTGGGGTGCAGTGCTCTGTGGTCGTCTTCTGGAAATTTTTAATTTATCTCAGAAGTGAAATCTGATAGGACAATGGAGCTTCTGCTCACACAGTTCTTCCTCCTGCCCTCCTGGGAGAGATGCTCAGCCCCCTGTTCCTTGGCCCCCACCCAGCAACTGCTGCTGTCCTCTGTCCCTGCGGGGGCCTGATCACAGACTCTGAAAGGGCCAGGCATGAGCTTGTACCCAGTTTCAGGGTGGTCCCAGGCACCTTCAAGGGTCTGAATTCATGGTAAGAGTCCCTAGGACAAGGGAGAGCCACATTTAATAGCACATAAACTCACTATGACAGATAGAAAGAAACAGCATGGATGAAAGGAATAAACTGGTCAGTACTCATCAGTCATTTTTTAACATCAAAATTATAGCCAGGTATGTTGATAACTTTCTGTAATCCCTGCTACTCAGGAGGTTGAGGCAGGAGAATCCCTTGAGCCCAGGAGTTCAAGACCTGCTGGGCATGGTGGCGCACACTTGTAATCCCAATACTTGGGAGGCTGAGACAGGAGGATCACAGGTTCATGGCCAGCCTCAGCTACTTAGTGAGGCTCTCCACAACTTAGTGAGAACCTGTTTCAAAATAAAGAGTAGCCGGGCGTGGTGGTGCACGCTTGTAATCCCAGCATTTGGGAGGCTGAGACTGGAAGATCCAGGTTCACAGCCAGCCTCAGCTACCTAGTGAGGCACTCCACAACTTAATGAGACCATGTTTCAAAATAAAGAATAAAAAATAGGGCTAGGGGTATAGCTCAAAGGTAGAATGCCCTTGAGTTCAATCCCCAGTACCGCTAAATAAATAAATAAATAAATAAATAAATAAATGGAATAAAAAATAGGACTGGTGATGTAGCTTGGACATAGAATGCCCCTGAGTTCAATCCCCAGTACCACAAAAAAAATAATAATTAATTAGTTCATTAAATAATAGTGCCAGTGTCTCAGCAGTCAACCCCCATGGCAAAACAGGGAAACAAAATGAACATAACTAATGAATGAACACGTTATTATCTGTAGGTAGCCCATTGATGGAGTTAGGTCTGATATCAGTCAATTATACCTATTCCTAAGTCTATCTTTAGTTTGCTAATTGTGGAAGACAATTCAGCTTCTATGGGAAATACAAATTCCTACAGAAAATTGAGACAATTGGAAATTTATGGGATATATTAAATAAAAAATTGTAGGAGGCCACTGTTTTGAAGTAGGTTCCCACACTGGGTCCCTACAGAACAGATTAAAAATCAAAATGTAGTCACCCAAACTGATACTCCATGGCATTGAAGGGAAACTGTTATCCGACCTTCACAGCAATCAAGAGAGAAAAGAGCGAAATGTCCCACAGTCCAATTGGAATAACAATGAAGTTTCCTCTTCTATAATAATAATAAAAATCATTATTATTATTATTAGTAGTAGTAGTAGTAGTAGTAGTATTCCTCCTCCTTCTCCTCCTCCTCCTCTTCTTCTTCTTGTTGAACTTGGGACATTCTACCTCTGAGTTACACCCCCAGCCCCTTTTTATTTTGAATCAGGGTCTTGGCAAGGCTCAAACCTGCAATCCTCCTGTCTCACCTTCCAAGAACTGGGATAACCAGTGCATGCCTCCACGCCTGACTCTTCTTTAATGCTTATATCATTAAATCCTTACAAAAAGTAGCCCAAAGTAATCTGATGTTTACCAGTCACTTTTCTATTGTTCTGTCTCTCTGTCCCCGCCTTAGAAGGAAAGTAACTTTGAAATAACCAATTTGAGCCAGCACAATGGCGCACACCTGTAGTTCCAGTACTTGGGGACTAAGACAGGAAGATCGAAGTTTCAAGGCCAGCCTCAGCAATTTAGCAAGACCCTGTTTCAAAAAATAAAAATGGATTAGGGGGTAGCTCAGAGGTAGAATGCCCCTGAATTCAATCTTCAGTACAAGGAAGGAAGGAGGGAAGGAGAGAAGGAAGGAAGGATGGGAGGAAGGAAGGAAGGAAGGAAGGAAGGAAGGAAGGAAGGAAGGAAGGAAGGAAGGAGAGAAGGAAGGAAGGAAGGAAGGAGAGAAGGAAGGAAGGAAGGAAGGAAGGAAGGAAGGAAGGAAGGAAGGAAGGAAACCAATTGGCTATTTGTTCTTTGTTTATGCTTTTTTTCCCCAGCCCCTTTCTGCTTGTAAAATCAAACTTCTTTGCTTAGTTCATTGGAACACTTATTCTATCTTATGGAATGAAATACTTCCTGATTTATTTTTTCTCATTTTATTTTTGAGTATGTGGTACTGAGGATGGAACCCTGGGCCTTCTACCTCCAGGCTAATACCCTCAACCTAGTTTTATTTTTATTTTATCTCTGATTTTAGAATAAAAAAATAAAGCCAATTAAAATCTTTAAACTGAGCTGGGCATGGTGGCACATGTTTGTAATCCCAGTACTTAGGAGGCTGAGACAGGAGGATCACAGGCTGAAGGTGAGCCTCAGCTTCAGCTACTTTGTGAGGCCTTCCACAACTTAGTGAGACCCTGTTTCAGAATAAAATAGGGCAGGGTGGAGCTTGGTGGTAGAATGCCCCTGGGTTCAATTTCCCCAATAACAAAAAAAAATTTTAAATCTTTAAACTGTTGTGATTTTGTCCGTTGAGAGATCATGTGTATAGAATATATCCACCCCCCCCCTTGCTCTCTTTTGCTTTGTGTTTTTATCTTAACACACACACACACACACAGCACTGGGCTTTTTTTCTAATGGGCTTTCTCTGACGCTGTTTTTCAGAGTGGAAACAGAATTCTGTGTTCCATCATTCTGAGCCATCACCAGGGCCCGTCCATTATCAACTATGACGATGAGAGTGGGAAGACGTGTGTCCACATTGCCGCTGCCGCGGGTTTCAGTGACATTATTAACGAACTGGCAAGAGTCCCTGAGTGTAACCTGCAGGCTTTGGATGTGGATGACAGGTATCCATGGCAACTCAGAAAATGCTGGGGACTACCAGACATCTTCCCGGAATGTTAATCTTAAAAATAAAGATGTTCAAGGCGTTTATTCTATATGACTATATCCTTCTTGCCTGTAATACACATGTGTTTGTTACAATAAAATGAGCTCTATTCTAGTAAGAGGAGGAAAAATCATTGTTATGGAGAGAGAAATGCTGTAAGCACAGTATTGTCAGATTTTCCACTTTTCGATAAATGTTTTCGGTGTTCTCAGACAGTGTTCTGGAGGTCAGCTTCCTGCTCTATGCCCTTTTGTTCCTAACAGTAGGTTTTATTTTCTTTTTCACTACTGGATTATGTCATGATGTCAATAAGTTCTTGTTTTCCGGAGAAGAGCTTAAGCAAGGCTTTGTAATCAGACCTGGTAGACTTCTAGCACTAAAGGAGACCTTAGTAGGTTATGTCCAATCATTGGAAATGTATTAGCTGGAAAAGGAAGCTGGGTGCAGGAGAGTAAGAAGACTTAACTCAGAGCTAGTCAGCAGCTCAATGAAGATTTGTACCCCTGTCTTCCATACGTAGAGCTTTTCACCTAAATGCCCTACTTATCTAACTTTCATTTTGGTTTAGTCATTAAGTTGGTGGAAATGCGAGAAAAATATAACAACGAGCAAGACTATTGAAAATAAGTATAAGTTTTACTTATATTAATTTTTTTTTACCCTCTTTTACTAAAGTACTATCATCCCCCGCGCAGGACCCTCACCTGCGAGAACCCAAAGGAGACGATAATCACGCGTTGCTGGTTCAAGCTTCTTTTATTGTACCTCTCTCTCTGTCTCTGTATCTCTCTCTGGGACCGAGGACGTTACCCAAGCAGTAACAGTACAGTAACCATAACATCCTCTAACAGCAACTCTAACAGTAACCATCCTCATAGTAGTAGTCCTCTTAGCTCGAGAGGTGGAGTACTCTTAAAGCCAAACAGGGCTTGAGGCACGAGGTGCCTGCATACAGCTCTCACCTGGGAGCACTCTCAGGCCACGGCTGGGCGTGCTGGTGCATGCGCTCTAGCCTGGTGCAGCCCTAGGATGTTACCACCTGCAGCTGCTCCTGGCACTCTGCCAGGCGCCATCTTCAGGCGAGGTCTCTCCGGGCCTGGCTAAGACCCCAACAAAGTACAACATTAGCCACCTGCTTATCATGATTTCAGATGTCTCAAGAAAGTTATTCCCAGAGGAAAAATTCTTGGGTTCCACATATGTCTCAGAAGCTAGACGTGGTTAACATCACAGCTTTAATCAAAATTAAGACAGAAGTCATTGAAACTAGAGCAGGTGTTGATTCTGAGCAGGTAAGAAAGTAAAAGAACATTAGTTGAGTGAGGAGAAGAGCTGAGTTATACAGAAAGAGAAGAAAGGAACAGATTTCAGAAAGGAGGGATGAAGGAGCATTTGCCAGCTTCAAAATATTCCCAGAACCAGCTGTGAGCAGAGTATTTTGTATTTTGCAATACCACACAATTATCAAAGAAAATCCAGTTCTCCAGGCCTCAGGGAAGAAAGTAAACTAAGGGGAGGAACAACAGTACAAACAATAAGGCAGAGGAAACCTTAAGATAAATTTTAACAGAAGTACAGTCTCAAGGAGAGCCCAGAGTCTGCTCCAAATCTCCATTCAAGTGCCTCATGCTGGATGGTGGTGCATGCCTGTAATCTCAGTACTTGGGAGGCTGAGACCAAGGGATCTCAGGTTTAAGGCCAGCCTCTGCTACTTAGTGAGACCCTGTTTTAAACTAAAAATAAATAAAGCTGGGTAGAATGCTCCTGGGTTCAATCCCCAGTGTCTCATGTACAGATCAAATTATGTTGGTGCCTCCATTTTGCTTCATGCTTTCTGCCACTAAGTGTGCAATTGTGCCTGCAAGCTGAAACTCCATGAGGCTGAATTTTTCATAATGTTCACAGGCTTCGTGCCCTCAGCATTTATAACCATATGACTTCCCATTCCTTCTCTTTCCTAGAGAAAATTTACCAAAAGAAAACTTATGTGGAAAAGAAAGAAAAATAAAGTAGGGACAAAAAATAAAATAAAATAAATAAAAGTGATTGAGGAGATATGGAGCACTAGTCCTGCTTGATATTTAAGCGCATCACTGAATCTGTGATATTGAAAGCACTGTGTATTCACTCACCTAAGATTAATGGCACAGGACACGTAACTCAGAACCAATACATGTGTTTTAGATGTCCCAAACTTCATTAATTTATGAGGTCACAATTCATTTTAATAAGCAACTCATTTCTCTTTAGGAAGGAAAATCTTTTATAACGTTCTCCTCCCTACGTATTTCTGGGAATTCTCTGGGAAATGTTGACATGTTTCATATTTCATAAACCATTAATTGGCTACTGATTTCTCAACAAATGCTCCATTCTTTTGTTTTGTTTTGTTTTTGTGGTACTGGGGAGTTGAACCCAGCAGTGTTCTACCTCTGAGTTACACCTCTGGCCCTATTTTATTTTTATTTTGAAACAGTGTCTCATTAGGTTGATGAGCCCCTTGCTACTTGCTGAGACTCTCCTCAAACCTGCCATCTTCCTGTCTCAGCCTCCCAAGTACTGGGATCACAAGCGTGCACCACCATGCCTGGCTAATGACACATTCTTATACCCATCATCTCTTGCCATCCAGAGACCACATCAGCCCACTGCTTACCCACTGCTGAATTTCTCCTAATCAGGGTCCCCGACCTTCAGGGCCCCCACTGTGATAGCTGAAACAGGCTGCTGTGTTGCAGGACTACCCTGAAGCTTAGAGACAAGAAAGGAACTCTAACTTAGATAACTTGAAATGAGGTGTTATAGATTTATCACAAAGGCCTTCGGCAGAGAAACCATGAGTTATTTATGTTTGCCTAATTTCTTAGCAAAACAATTTAAGCCCCCTCCTCCATTCTTCTGGGCTCATTCCACAATGATGGTCAGAGAAATGAAGGGAGCCCAGCCTTAGTAATTATAAGGAGCATGTCACAAAGCTTCAGAGTGAATTGTCTCATGTTGGTAAGCCTGAGTAGATCAAGGTCCCACCCTCCAGCTAGCCAGTTTATTAACGATATATTCTCTAAATGGGCAGCCATGGTCCTCTGGTGCTTCAGCTTGCTTTAGAATAAATCTTGTCTGGAGACCCCTCTCACATAGAATGGAACAAGTCCTATCTGCCACATTCAAATACAACGTGATTGATCACTGAACTGCAAATACTATATGGCCCCATGAGGAGAACACAATCTACGTGTGGAGACTATGAGGCCATGCTGTATATATGAATATTTTCCAAACACTCAAACCCAAGCCCCTCCATAGAGAGAGAGCCCAATGGAGCCCTTCTTGGCCCGGCTCCCAGGCTGCCTCCATGCCTGAGATCACTTGGGTCTCTCGGCTTGCCTTCTGTCCAGGGCTTAGGCCTCAGCACAAAGCAGAAGAAAGGCTTTCCAGGCCCTGCTTTTCTGCCACAGGACTGATCTGTTTCCAAAGAGGCTGACAGGAGGGATAGCCATTCTCTTCACAGGGAGACCTCATTCATAAGGATGTCATTTTACCTTTTGCCTCTCCTTGTCCCCAGGAGAAAAAAAATCAGAGCATGGTACTGTAACACCAGTGCATCATCCAAAATATGATCTTGTGTAGAATCCAGTGTCCAGTTGGATTGAATGGACTGATGACCATGGCTGTTCCTCCTCAACCATCTCTAGGCTCTCTCCAGCCATCCTAGTGGCAACTTTCAAGCAATTATATGCCCACAGTTTTCAAAAATAATGACATATAAGCACAGAGCAGCATAAAACTGTATACTTAGGAAAGAAACATTTTTTTTAGGAGTAAATATAATCTGCAGAGATGCATCTTTATCTCCCGGCAGGTTGACTTCCTATGTGGTTCAACTAAACTGTATCTTCTCAAACTTCTGTTTGTTGTTGTTGTTGTTGGTGGTGGTGTACGTGTGTGGCACTGGGGACTGAACCCAGGGGCATTCTGCCTCCGAGCTACACTCCCAGCCCTATTGTATTTTTATTTTTGAAACAGGGTCATGCTAAGTTGATGAGAGTCTCACTACTTGCTGAGACTGTCCTTGAACCTGCAATCTTCCTGTCTCAGTCTCCCAAGTACTAGGATTACAGGCATGTACCACCATGCCTGGCTCAAACTTCTGTTTTAGGCCAAAATATTTGCTATGCATTGGAAACACTTAAAAACCCACTGGGATGGGTAACCAGAATGAATAGTCCAAATTATGTTTTTTTTTTTTTTTTTTTTTTGAGGCACTGGAGATTGAACCCAGAGGCACTCTACCTTTGAGCTACACCCCTAGCCCTATTTTTTATTTTTTATTTTGAAACCATATCTTAGGGCCTCACTAAGCACCTAAAGCTGACCATGAACCTGTGATCCTCCTGTCTCAGCCTCCCAAGTACTGAAATCACAAGTGTGCGCTATCGCCTGGCTAGTGAGACCCTGGGGCTGAGTGTGTAGCTTGGAAGTAGAATGCCCCTGGGTTCAATCCCTAGTACCACAAACACACACAAAAAGTTAGCCATGTATTGGAAAAAATAGATTGGCTCCATACCCTCACTACAAGTACCAAAATTTGCACATTTTAAAATTTTTAATGCAAAATGCAAATAAATCCAGAAGAAAATGCTGTTTTTTGTGTGATTTACCTTTTTTTTTTTTTTTTTTTTTTTTTTTTTGGTGTATGAGTTTTAACATGCATAGATGCCTGTAACCACCAGAAGCAAAATTCAAAACAGTTTTCTTTTGTACTCAAGCCCTCTCCCACCCAAACCCTAGCAACTACAGATTAGTTCTCTGTCCCTATAATTTTGTCTTTTCCAGAATGTCACATACATGGAAATATAGGTTGCATATGCCTTAGCTGAAATGCTTAGGATCAGAAATGTTTCAGATTTCTGTTCTTTTGAAGGGGGTAGATTTTGGAATATTTGCTTATATGTGTTGAGATAGCTTGGGATAGGACCAAGGTTTAACACGAAATTTGTTTATATTTATTCACAGAGACTAAAAGTAGTTTTATACAATATTTTTAGTGCACCTGCATTTTAGCTGTGACCTTTCATATAAGGTAAGATGTAGGATTTTCATTTGTGGCATCATAACTGTGCTCAGTAGGTTCTGGATTTTGAAGCATTTCAGACTTCAGATTTTTGGGTTAGGGAAGCTCAACACATATATACTACATAACTTATTGAAATTTATTATTGTCAATTAGTAGAATTCATTTGTGATTCCTCTATATTTTTGCACATATCTGTAGGTTGTTCTTTTTTTTTTTTTCCCCACTATATAGATGAACCACAATTTGCTTATCCGTTGACCCTTGGAGACAGTGGGTAGTTTCCACCTTTTGGCAATTAGGATAATGTTGCTATTTGAGAACATGTTTCTATTGAATATAAGTATCCATCTCTCTAGATAAGTATCTAGAAATGGATTTCTGGGTCATAGAACCAGTGTATGTTTGACTTTATAAGGGAAGGGCAAACTGTTTGCCAGAATGGCTGTTACCATTTTACATGCCTACCAAAAAATGAATGAAAGTTCCAGTTGCTCCATATCTTTACCAGCGCCTGGAATTGTCAAGCTTTGTTTTGTTTTGGTTTGCTTTTCCCCATTCTAGACATTTTAATAGGTGTGTGGCGCTGTCTCAACACTGTTTTAATTTGTACTTTTCCTAATGAGGAAGGTTGTCAAGCACCTCTTCAATGTGTTTGTTTACTATCCACACATCTTCTCTGATGACTTATCTATTCTGATCTTATTCTAATTTTTAATTTTATAATTTTTAAAATGAGTTTGTTTTCTTACTGTTCTGAAATATTTTATATATTCTAAATACAAGCCCTTTGTTGTATTTATGATTTGAAAATATTTTCTTCTAGTTTCTGGCTTTCCTTTTTATTTTCCTAAGAAAATTTTGGCTTTACAATTTAGTTTTTTTGTTTGTTTGTTTTATTTTGGCTTGTTTTGTTTTGTTTGTGTGGTACTGGAGATAGAACCCAGAGGCATTCTACCTCTGAACTACACCCCCAACCATATTTTTAAATTTATATTTTGAAGAAGGGTCTTGCTAAGTTGATAAGAGTCTACTTGCTGAGGCTATCCTCGAACCTACGATCCTCCTGTCTCAGCTTCCCAAGTACTAGGATTACAGTTATGCGTCACCACACCCAACTTAGAAAGTAAATATTTAAATACTGGTGAATATTTATCTACTTTCTAACTAATAATGATCTTCCTAAGCATAACATCATGAAAGACAGGTGTAGTGGCACACAACTGTAATCCCAGTACTTGGGAAGCTGAGACAGGAGAATCACAGGCTCAAGGACAACCTGAGGAAGTAGTGAGAGTCTCATGGCTGGGGGTACAGCTCAAAGGTAGAATAAAAGAAGAAGTGTAATATCATGAAAGATACAAAAAATGAAAAGACAATTCAACTGTTTTTAAAATATTTTATACATTCATATATGCACATAACATATTTCATGCGAAAAATCACTAAAAAAGATTGAGTAACAAATTAGAGAAAATATCTGCATAAGCATGTCCTTAAAAGACCAATATCTTTAATATATAAAGAGCCCAGCCAGGGGTGGTGGCACACACTTGTAATCTCAGTACTTGGGAGGCTGAGACAGGAGGACTGCAGGTTCACTTAGTGAGGCTCTCAGCAACTTAGCAAGACCCTGTTTCCAAATAAAAAATAAAGTAGGGATGGGGGTATAGCCTGGAGATAGAAGGCCCCCAGTTCCACCCCCAGTACCACAAATTAATAAATAATAATAACAATAATAATAATTATATAGGGCTGGGGGTATAGCTCAGAGGTAGAATGCCCCTGGGTTCCATCCCCAACACCACATTAAATAAATAAATAAATAAATAAATAAATAAATAAATAAATAAATAAATAAATAAATAACCAATACAAATTAGTAGGAAAACCACTAATGCTTTAATAGAAAAAAGAACAAAGAGCATTTAGTCATTTCAATGAAGAAACTCAAATGGTAAAAAAACAACATATATTTCAAAAGTTCAGCCTTCCTATTAAAGAACTGCCACATAAATAAGTAAATAAAACCCACAGAAAAGCATCATTTTACCCACCAAATCAGCAAAGCACTTTCAAGCTGGTGGTAATGCTGAGGACTAGGAAAGGATTAGGGTGCAGCCTGGGTGGATAGACAGAGTCAATCTTCCCGGGAGGCATTTTTGGCACTATGCATAGAGCCTTAAAACTATTCCCAACCTTTGACCCATGAGTTCCTCTTCTAGAACATTTTCAGAAAGGCCAGAGAAGGAGGGAAAGCCAAAGAATTTGTGGAGCTGGAAGAGAGGCTCTTACGCACGCACACCATCATTCTCATGCCCCATTTTACACATGCTATTTCCCTACTGTAAACAGCAGCAATGTTTTCCTACTTCGAGCCAACTTTGGGTAGGAGCTGCTGCAGGCCAAGCAACTTGTTCTATTCCTGTGCTTAGACACTGTGCTTTTCCTTGTGGTTCCTCCAGGACTCCCCTGCACTGGGCTGCAGCTGCAGGAAAGACAGAATGTGTCCGGTCACTGCTGGAGCTGGGCATGGACAGCAACCTGCGGGACATCAACGAGAGCACGCCCCTGGCTTATGCCCTGTACTGTGGCCACTCAGCCTGTGTCAAGCTCCTCTCCCAAGAGAGCCGGTGAGCACTGCGCGAGGCACGCATTGGTTCTTTCCCCTGGAAGACTATGAAGTCGGATAAGTTTTTCTAAGCCACTAGTGTGTAAAACCAACAATAACTTAATAGTATTATAATCATATAGGTAATACTCAATAACTATGGAATTGATTATATGTGTTTATTATTATCTAAGGTAGAGTGAAATGATATTGATTATGTGGAGCAAAATAATAGTAATAAGCCTGAATTTGTTGGGATGCTGAGAGCTGAGTGTTGGGGGTGCCGCCCCTAGGTTTCAGTGGACCGTATTTTGAGACCCGCTGGCCTAAATCACAGCCTGTAACAGAAGGAGGAGGTGGTTGCAGAAGATGCTGAAGTAGCATTAATTAGCAGAGATTAGCAGAAGGACATATTCTGTGTGGGAAAATCTGAGAGACCATCAGCGATCCCCTGGGATTCTCTCTGGTAGTATCAGGAGTCCAGGGCTGTGATCAATATTTCAAAAAGTGTATTGGAAGGTAGAAGAATAAGGATAAAACATACATCATGGAAACAAAGATTAAATCATCCACTGTGTGACCTGTAGAGAAAACATTCATTATACAGGCATCCAAAATAAGTGGTGAAATTTTTTTCATATTGCAGATTCATTGAAGCCTGGCGTGGTGGTGCACGCTTGTAATCCCAGTACTTGGGAGGCTGAGACAGGAGGATCACAGGTTCATGGCCAGCCTCAGCTAGTTAGTGAGGCCCTCTGCAACTTAGTGAGACCCTGTTTCAAAACAAAGAATAAAAATATGGCTGGGGATATAGTTCAGAGGTAGAATGCCCCTGGGTTCAATCCCCAGTACCAGAAAAAAAAAATGCAGATTTCATCTCACTTCAGAGTTGAGTTGCAACCTAATTCTTAGGGACATGCACATGGGTCAGTTTTCATCTTTATACCAGAGAATGCATTAACTGGGTAGTGGCCTCAAAAGACAATAACACAGGATTTTCCAGGGAACAACAACAGAATCGCTCCAGGGAAGTTCTTGCCATCAGTGGAGCCAGCTGCAACTGCTGCTCTTTTTCTCTTAGAACTGGACTGTGCACGGGTCACTGCTCACGGTTCTTCTGCTGCCACGCCTCTGGCGTGCACACTTCCTCCTCAGCTGGAGCTCAGGCAAAGGTTTGCCCTGTCTCCTTTCATATGCTTTCTTAAAAAGGATTTTTATGCCAGGCATGGAGGTGCACATTTGTAATCCCAGTACTCCCATTGGGAGGCTGAGATGGGAGGATCATAGGTTCCAGACCAGCCTCAGCAAGACCCTCAGCAACTTAGAGAGACCCTGTCTCAAAATAAAAATAGGGTTGGGAGTATAGTTCAGAGGTAGAATTTCCCTGGGCTCAGCCTCCAGTACCCAAAAAGAAAAAGTATTTTTATTTTACATTTTATTTACTTATTTATTCATTCATTCATTCATTCTTGGGATTGAACCCAGGGCATTCTACCTCTGAGCTAGATCTTTAGCCCTTCTTCTTATTTATTTATTTATTTTAAACAGGGTCTCACTCGGGCACAATGGTGCATGCCTGTAATCCTAGTACTTGGGAGGCTAAGACAGGAGGATCACAGGTTGAAAGACATACTCAGCAAGTAGTGAGACTCTCATCAACCTAGAGAGACCCTGTTTTAAGTGTATGTATATTTATATATATGATATATAAATATATGTTTAAATATATATATTTAAAACAGGGTCTATATATATATAAAATATATATATATATTTGATGCTGGAGATGTAGCTCAGAGGTAGAATAATCCTGGGTTCAATCCCCAGTACTACCAAAAAAAAAAAAAAAACAGGGTCTCACTAAGTTGCAGAGGGGGGCCCTAAGTTGCTATTGCTGAGGCTGGCCTCAAACCTACAATCCTCCTGTCTCAGCCTCCCATGTACTTGGATTGCAAGCATGCTAGAAAGGATTACACTTGGCTTCAAAGTGTTTTTCAACAGCAAATTTTGTAAAAGATGAAAGAGAGAAACAAAGAACAAACAAATAGCATAAAAGAGGCAAGGTTCCTGGCGTTGATAAGGTCAGAGCTCTGTGGGATTCCTTGGGATCTTTTCAGAGAAAGACTAAAACTACATTCTCTCCAACTTGCAACTTTCACCCTCTTTCTGCTGGGTGAAGCCTGAACTCAAGCTCTGGGCTTTCATTTCTTCAAGCTGCCGCTTCTATTGACTGCCATTGGGAAGAGAGAACACTAGCACTTGAGCTACTGGCAGCTTAATTTAGCTCTTCGTGACAACAGATTGCCTAGGATCAATTTTGAAAGGATAGCCCCTGAAGGATCAAGAACCTGGTCAGAAATGTGCTAAGTGAGCAGGGGACTGAAATGGCAAGCCACCGCTGTGCCAGGGGACCATGAAGGGTGTACATTCTTGCACAGCAGCTTTGACTTGAGAGGACTTTGCAAGTATCTATGAAGCAATCCAGACAACCTGATCAAGCCAAGGGAATTGGGAGGGTCAGTATTTTGATCAGTATTTTTATTTCCTCCATTTCCCATCCCCACATACCACCCTTTTTCTTTTCTATTTCCACAGAGCAGAGCCTGCTCGACCCCTTCCCTCCCAGAACAGTCGACCCCAGAAGAAGGAGGGACGTTTCAGCATGCTCAACCAAATCTTCTGCAAAACCAAGAAGGAAGAGCAGAAAGCCCATCAGAAGGACCACAGCAGGGACAGAAACAGGGAGGAGGACACCTCGGAAGTCGATGACATCATCACCACCTTTGACAGCATCCTGGATACCAACTGCCAAGAACAGCCTGGTGACCAGGTAGCTATGGTTGACTTTAAGAAGAGGACCTCAGAGAATTCAAAGTATCTCCTGCCAGAAAAAAGACCTCTGGCCCGTAAAGGGCTCCCACCAATCAGAACACAGAGTCTCCCACCCATCACCCTGGGCAATAACTTTCTGACAGTGTCCCACGGAGCCACTTCCCAAGCCGGCCTGAGCTCCGGCACTCAGCAGACTGCCCAAGGATCTCAGAAAAGTCGAAGCGAACAGGACTTACTAGATAATAGGACTGGCTGCCAGATGTTGATAGACAACTCCTGGAAGGGTGATTCTAATCAGGTATTCTCCTACAAAGCTTGGACCGTGTCTTCTTCTGATAAACTGCTAGACAGGCTGCTCGCTGGCCGGCCAGGCCGCCAGGAGCAATCGGGGCCACCGCATCTTCCTCATCTACACAATCCTTCATCAGGTAATGTCCTTTATTTCTTCTTCTTCATGCCAGGCAGCCTGTGTACAAGAAGGGTCTTGTGGCAGTTCTGGGCTAGGAACTGGAAGGTCAGTGGCTTAAGAGAGCAGGTCAAAAATAAAAATAGTAGTAGAATAAAAGTAATGGTGCAGGCCTGCAATCCCAGCACTTGGGAGGCTGAGATAGAAGGATTGCAGATTTGAAATCAGCCTCAGCAACTTAGGTTCTCAGCAACCTAGCAAGACCTTGTTTCCAAATAAATAATAAAATAGAGCTGGGAGTAGAGACCAGAGGTAGAAGGTCCCTGAGTTCCACCCTCAGTAACACACACACACACACACACACACACACACACACACACACACACACACAGTAGTAAAGCCCGGCATGGTGGTACACATTTGTAATCCCAGTACTTGGGAATCTGAGACAAGAAAATCGCAGGTTCCTGGATTAGCCTCAGCAACTTAGTAGAGATCTTCAGCAACTTAACAAGACCCTGTTTCAAAATAAAAAATAAAATAGGGCTGGGGGTATAGTTCAAAGGTAGAATGCTCTGGATTCAATCCTCAGCACCATAAATAAATAAATAAATAAGATAAAAATAACTAAAATTAGTGATTAGGGATACCTCCCCACTCCCGCCCCCATGACCACTGGATTGGAGATTTCCAGACTGTAAAAAATTCTGCCTTTAAAGGTGTATCACATGCCTTCTCATCCTCCCAGCAAATACGTATGGTGTCTGACAGCTTGGAGCAGAAATATGACTATTGCCACTAAAAAGGATTCTTAACTAAGGGTCTGTGGCAAAATCACCCATGAGGAGTTGATTTCTTCGTGTGATTGTCTGTTTAAAAATCAGGCTTGAAGCCGGGCATGATGGTGCGTGCTTGTAATCCCAGCATTTGGGAGGCTGAGACCGGAGGATTCGGGTTCGAGGCCAGCCTCAGCTACCTAGTGAGGCACTCTGCAACTTAGTGAAACCCTGTTTCAAAAATAAAGAATAAAAAATAGGGCTGGGGGTATAGCTCAAAGGTAGAAAGAATACCCCTGAGTTCAATCCCCAGTACCGCAACAAAAAATCAGGTTTGTTATCCCAGTACTTGGAAGGCTGAGACAGGATCTGAGTTCACGGCCAGCCTCAGCTACTTAGTGAGGCCCTCCACAACTTAGTGAGACCCTGTTTCAAAATAAAGAATAAAAAAATAGGACCTTGTTTCAAAATAAAGAATAAAAAAAAAATAGGAATTGGGGGATGTAGCTGGGAGGTAGACAGCCCCTGAATTCAAACCCCAGTTCCACAAAAAAAAAAAAAAAAAAAAAAAAAAAAAAAAATCAGGCATTTACCTGGGCATGGTGACACAGGCCTATAATCCTAGTACTTAAGAGGCTGACACAGGAGGATCGCAGGTTCAAGGACAGACTCAGCAAGTAGTAATACTCTCATCAACCTGGTGAGACCCTATTTCAAAAATAAAACTAAAATATGGCTGGGGGTGTAGCTTGGAGGTAGGATACCCCTGGGTTCAATCCCCAGTACCTCAAAGGAATAAATAAAATAAAATTGGGCATGGTGGTGCACACCTATAATCCCAGTGCTTGTGAGGCTGAGACAGGAGGACTGCAGATTTGAAGCCAGCCTCAACAATTTAGCAAGACTCTCAGCAACCTAACAAGACCCTATTTCAAAAAATGAAGCAACATCAAAAAGGGCTGGGAATGTAGCTCAGAGGTAGAATGCCTCTGGGTTCAATCCCTGGTACCCCCCCCCCCACCCTTCTGCCCCAAATCAAGCATTTAGTCCCCACTCCATACCTACTGAACCAAAATCTTGGTGAGAAAGGAGGGAAAAGGTGATGCCTTCTTTGTATACTCATAGAAAGGTCACACATTTGCACATTTATGGTTTGAGTCTCAACACACACATACCAGAGGAATACATGGCAATTCGCCCTTGTGTCTCTTCCTGCTCACGCAAAGCTACCAATGTCATTCATGTTTTGTTTATCCCTCCAGAGATATTCACACACATACAAAAATCTACATTCAAAAATCTATATGAAGCCGGACGTGGTGGCGTACGCTTGTAATCCCAGCATTTGGGAGGCTGAGACAGGAGGATCCGGGTTCTCGACCAGCCTCAGCTACCTAGTGAGGCACTCCGCAACTTAGTGAGACTCGGTTTCAAAATAAAGAATAAAAAATAGGGCTGGGGGTGTAGCTCGGAGGTAGAATGCCCCTGAGTTCAATCCCCAATACAGCAAAATAAAAATAAAAATATAAATAAATAAATAAAAAATCTACGTGAAATATGCGCACACCTTTTTAAATAAATATATCACATAATAAGTAATTTATATTATTTTATACACATACAAACATATATAGTATATTCCTCTCCTTATAAATAAATGCATCATGCTAAGTAATTTGTTTAGTTTGTTTGTTTTTTTGTGGTACTGGGGATTAAACTCAGGCGCTTCCTACCTCCAAGCTATAACCCCCAGTCTTTTTTATTATTTTTTGTTTTGAAACAGAGTCTCACGAGGTTGCTGAGAGTCTCTCTACATTGCTGAGGCTGTCCTCAAACCTGCAATCTTCCTGTCTCAGCCTCCCAAGTATTGGGATTACAAGCGTGCACCAGCATGCCTGGCTTGTTTTTGTTTTTTAAGTGTTCTATAGGTGATTCCAATGCACCCAGAGGCAAGGGGTTTCAGAGGCTACAGAACAATTTTCAAAACCTATTCAGTTACACAATACCGTGGTGTGTTCTTAAGTGAATTGATTGCCAATATTTAAAACTTGAGACATTCTCCACAAATGTCTAAAAATTCTAGTTTCTCCTGATAAATTGAAAAACCTGACTGCACTGAACCCAGATTCCCCTTTGGCAATAACCAGCTGGATCTGAGTAACCATGTTGCCCTTGGACACCACTGTCCCCAGGTCAATTCAGTCCATACCGCTTGTTCTTTATCAATAGTGTTTCTGTTGTTTTTCCCATAGTATGGTCAAGAGAGAAAAATAACTATTTATTGAACCCATACTTCTTTCAAAAGTAGAAAAATGAAAGACCAAGAGGGTAATGTGTTTTTAGAAAGTAGAAAAAGAACCGGGAATGGTGGCACATGCCTGTAATCCCAGTACTTGAGAGCCTGAGGCAGGAGGATCACAGATTCGAGGCCAGCCTTAGCAATATAGTGAGACCTTGTTTAAACTTTAAAAAATAAAAGGGCTTGGGGATATAACTTGGAGATAGAAGGCCCCTGGGTTCAATACCCAGCACCACCACCACCAAAAAAAAAAAAAAAAATAGGGGAAGGCCATGTTTCTTTTAGAATTTAAAATACTCTTTCCAGCCGGGCGTGGTGGCGCTCGCTTGTAATCCCAGTACTTGGGAGGCTGAGACCAGAGGATCCAGGTTCTTGGCCAGCCTCAGCTACTTAGTGAGGCACTCCGCAACTTAGTGAGAACCTGTTTTAAAATAAAGAATAAAAATTTGGGCTGGGGGTGTAGCTCGGAGGTAAAATGCCCCTGAGTTCCATCCCCAGTCCCTCAATAAATAAAATAAAATACTCCTTCCTTTTTTATATGCAGTGTGTCTAGCTCTCTCCTCTCATTGACATATACCCAGTGCATAAAGCCTTTGAAGTACAAGTAGAATATGCTTCCCTTCATACATATTTATACATATTTAAGCACAAGATAAATATGTATAAATACACTAAGACTATTTCCTGGTATCTGAGAAAAACTCCACTTAGGGTTTTGCACTGAGGCATTTGGTTGGTGGCATGCATAATGTTTTTGCATTTTTTCTGCAAAAGGATAAGGAAGACAACACATGATTCTATTAGCTTTTGATACTTCAATGGCCTCTAGGGCATCGGCCAAGCCTGCTTTCTGGAGTTAGTCTTGGCCTGGCCAACCTAATACCTTTTTCTTTTTGAAACTATTTTGAAATTCTAAAGTTTTATTCTTTTTCTGATCAAAAGACAGCCTTGGACAGTCTTGTTTATGTCAGTTGGAAATGGTACCTCTAATCCCAGTACTTGGGAGGCTGAGACAAGAGGATCAACTGTTCGAGGCCAGCTTTAGCAACTTAGCAAGACCATTAGCAACTCAGTGAGACCCTATTTCAAAATAAATAATAAAAAGGGCTGGGAGTATAGCTCAGAAGTAGAATACCCCTGGATTTAATCCCCAGTGCCAAAAACAGAAAAAGAAGCAGGGTAATTTAAGTCAGAGGGACAGGTGATTGGAGGGGAAGTAATCAGTGGTCTTCCCATGCATAATCAAACTAAGATTTATGAGATGCATATTCCAAAAACAGTGACATTAGCATGATCTGAGGCTGGCTCCTGATGACAGAAGGTCATCCTGTGTGCACAGGCCCAATTGAAGAGTCAATGATTGCCACAAAAGCAATCTTCAAGTCCCTGAAAGGCAACCCAGGCAGCCATTATCACCATCAGACATACCTCAGAGGTGTCAGCACGGGTAGTGGAGGACTAATGTGTCACTCAGCTAGATGACTTCCAAAATTAGTGGTGTGTGTGTGTGTGTGTGTGTGTGTGTGTGTGTGTGTGTGTGTGAATGTGTGTGGTACTAGGGATTGAACCTCTAGCCCTTTTTATTTTTTATTTTGAAACAAGGTCTTGTTAAGTTACCACGTGCTGGTCTCAGACTCATGATCCTCCCAAGTACTAGGATTATAAGAATGCGCTATCACACCCAGCTCAAAATTAGTGATTTTGAAGTCAAGTAAATGCAAGTAACTAAGGGAGAGCAAGGGGGCTCAGAGACAGAGGTAAAAAATATATAGGATTGTTTAATGTATTTGAGGAGTTTTACTTTTTATTGGTGCATTATAATTATACACAATGGTTGAATGTATTGTGCCATGCACATTTGTACATGCATATAATCTAATTTGGTCAATTTGGGGATTTGGGGTTTTTCTGTTGTTTTGTTTTGCAGTGCTAGGGTTAGAACCTCGGCCAAGCGTGTGTGTGTGTGTGTGTGTGTGTGTGTGTGTGTGTAAGAGAGAGAGAGACTGACTCTCACTCTGTCACTCAGGCTGGTCTCCAACTCCTGGACTCAAGCAAGAGATCCTTTTGCCTGGGTCTCTGGAGTGGGACTCCAGGTATACCACTGCACCCCAGCTGTGGTTAGTGTCAATAAAACCAGGCCAGAGCCGGGCGTGGTGACGCACACTTATAATCCCAGCATTTGGGAGGCTGAGTCGGGAGGATCTGGGTTCGCCGCCAGCCTCAGCTACCCAGTGAAGCACTTTGAAACGTAGTGAGACCCTGTTTCAAAATAAAGAATAAAAAATAGGGCTGGGGGTATAACTCGGAGGTAGAATGTAGAATGCCCCTGAGTTCAATCACCAGTACCTCAAAAAAAAAGTAAATAAATAAAAATACAACCAGGCTAGCTGTGTTTGCTGACTAGTAATTGTCAAAGTTAGGATTGTGTTCTCCCACGGAGTCTTAGAGACTGAGATCTCACTCTTTAATGGTTACATTCTTGAGAATGGTTCCAGAGTCCTTGGATGATGCATGTGAGCTGCACAAGATACATATTCACAACTGTAAGCTCTTCCTTTACTAAGTGCCCAGCTGAAGGTTGCGGGTTTTATTCTCCCACGAGAAAAGCTCGAAGTAGGCATTGCCCAGACACTTGGTGGCTGTGTGCTCCTCAGATTTGGCTTCAGCCCTCAGGTTACTGCATAGTCAATGACTGATGGAGCAGGAGGAAGGAAGGGTGGGGAGTGGATGTCCACTGGCTGAATCAGCTGCCATTAGGAAGCCATCTGCCATTAGACCCACACTTCTGTCTGTATCTCATTGGCCAGAGCTTTTGCCACAAGTGTACATCTGCCTGCAAGGAAGACTGGATATTGTAATACGTTAGCTAGGTACATCACCTTCTCCCCAAATTGGACCTTCTTTCTCTCTTTCTTTCTCTCTCTCTCTCTCTCTCTCTCTCTCTCTCTCTTTCTTTCTTTATTGTGTGTGTGTGTGTTACTCAGTATAGAACTCAGGGCCTCAAACATGCTAAGCAAGTGCTCTAGCATAGCCCTTTTTATTTTTTATTTTGAGATAGAATCAACAGGGTCTCACTAAGTTGCCAAGGATGGCCTCAAACAATATCTGGGATTACAGGCATGTACCACCACATCCTGATGGGTTTCTGTTTCTAAAGCAGAAGGAGTTTCTATTGGATAGAAAGCTAGCAGATTCTGCCCCATGTGGCCTGCAAAAGTTTCTATATTATTTGAAATAAAAGGACATCTAATAAACTTGATTTAAGGATTTGCTGAGCCCCTAAGGAAGTTCCTTGGAAAAGTCCTAGGGCAGCAGAATAGCACAAAAGAGAAGTGAAAGTTTCCAAGAGATTCTTAAGAAATTAGTTGTGCTTATATCAAAGCATTTATTTTTTCAGCACGTGTATTTTGTACTGATTATAACTAGAAGCCATTCAAGGAAATGAAGTCATGATAAGATAAATCTCCTAAGAGTCTTTGGCCTACAAATGAGCTAAAATAATTGTGACTTTTCTTTTTATCTTTCTTTTTTTTTTGGTGGTGGTGGTGGTGCTGGAGATCAAACACTAGGCCTCACAAATGCTAGGCAAGCACTCTACCACTGAGGTGAAGCCCCAGCCCCAAACTTACTTTTTTTTTATTTATTTATTTATTTATTTATTTATTTATTTATTTATTATACTGAGGATTGAACCCAGGGACATTCTACCTCAGAGCTACACCTCCAGCACTAGTGGATTTATTTTTGATTTTTTTTTTTGAAACAGGGTCTCTCTAGGTTGATGAAAGTCTCACTAGTTACTGAGGCTGTCCTTAGAAGCTGTGATCCTCCTGTCTCAACCTCCCAAGTACTGGGATTACAAAGCGTGCATCACCATGCCCAGCTCCCAAACTTGTTTGTTTGTTTGTTTGTGGTACTAGGGATGGAACCCAGGGGAATTCTACCTCTGAGGTACACCCCCACCCCTATTTTATTTTTTATTTGGAAATAGGATCTCACTGAGTTGCAGAGGTCCTCACTAAGTTGCTGAAGCTGGTCTTGAACCTGCGATCCTCCTATCTCAGCCTCCCAAGTACTGGGATTACAAGTATGTGCCACCACACCTGGCTTCCAAACTAATTTTAAATTGACTTTATTATCATCTTTAGCCACAAAGTCATAGAATTTTTAAGTGGAAAGGGCCTTATTTACCCAATCAATCATTAAATGATTGAGTGTTTATCATACTAATTTATCAAGAGGCAGCATTCACTAATGGTTAAGAGAGGGATTCTTAAGCCCGACAGTCCGGATTGAAACTGAGACTCTGCCACTTATTTCATCTCTCTGAGCCTCTATTTTCTCATCTGAAAAATGGGGAAAAAATACTTACAGAGCTGCAGGTCCTGCTAAGATTAAATGAGTTGATATGTGTAAAGTACAGCAGTGACTTACACATAGTACTATAACATACACTCCACGTTTTGTTTTAACTGTGGATCAGGCCCTAGGCTAAGCACTTCACCTTAGAAAGAAGTTACAGATGACTTTTATCTTAAAGATGATTAGATTTGAGCCTGGTGCTTAAATTTAAGCACATGTCTATAAATTTAATTTTAGTTTTCAATTTAAATTTAAGCATATGGCTATAGTCTTTGGTACTCAGAGAATTGCTTGAACCCAGGTATTTGAAGCCAGCCTATGCAACATAGTGAGACCTCCATCTCAAAAAAAAAAGTCAAATATGGGGATGCACCCCTGAAATCCCAGTACTTGAGAGGCTGAGACAGGAGGATCGCAGGTTTAAAGCCGGCATTGGCAACTTAGCTAAGCCCTCGGCAACAGTGAGACCCTGTTTCAAAATAAAAAATAAAATAGTACTGAAGGTATAGCTCAGAGATAGAATGCCCCTGGATTCAATCCCCAGTACCAAGAAAGAAGAAAAGGAAGGAAGGAAGAAGGAAGGAAGGAAGGAAGGGAGGGAGGGAGGGAGGGAGGGAGGGAGGGAGGGAGGATGGACAGGCTAAGTGTGCCAGCCAACTGCATGTCTTCCTCCTGCTCCACTCTGTCTCCCTCTGAATAACTCTTCTGACTCTTTAGCCAGCTGACTTCTGGGTAGTTTGGGCCAATAGTAGACACTGGCAGAAAATTAAGAGACAGCTCTCCTCTGCAGGCACATTCCTGCTCCCTAAGGAAGTTCCATTAGGGTCCTCTTCCCCCAGCTCCCCGGCTCTGCCCTCCCTCTGTGGGGCTGGCTCCTGCTGGCTTCTGGGTCTTGGTAACACCATCTCCTGTTACCCCTCCAGCTGAGAGGTCGCACCTTCCTGCCATGGCTAATCTCTGCATTGTCCTTCCCAGTTTTTACATCACTAAGGCTAATAACCGATTTTCTGTATGAAATTCCCTCTGTTCGAAATACCTAAAGTGGGCTCTATTTTCCTGGGTGAAGCCTGATGGGAAAAGCAAGAAATTTTCGTCTCATGGGGTTCTTTCCATTTACAATGCACATGGCCTAAGAAAGTTAAATGAGTTGCTCACTGTATTATAGTCAGTTCCTGACATGAATAGAAAGTGGAACCAGAGCTCCTGTTGCCATGACAATGTGGTCATCTCTTTAAATCCTGAAGTCAGTTTGCTGATATGCTTACCCAAGATCACCATGTAATTTTCTTTTCTTTTTTTTTTTTTTGCGGTACTGGGGATTGAACTCGGGCATTCTACCTCTGAGCTATACCCCCAGCCCTATTTTTTATTCTTTATTTTGAAACAGGGTCTCACTAAGTTGCGGAATGCCTCACTAGGTAGCTGAAGCTGGCCGAGAACCTCCGGTCTCAGCCTCCCAAATGCTGCGATTACAAGCGTGCACCATCATGCCCGGCTGTAATTTTCCTATCAACTACATTGTTCTCCCTAAAACAAAAAAGATTGCCCTGCCTTACAGGTTTGATCATTGTGAAGATTTTTAACCCCATTCAATACATGGATTCTAGAACTACTGCAGCTTCTGCACTAAAACCAAAAGGGTTCACCTACGTGGTTTAAGTCATTGGCGTAAGCAGGTTGAAATTTAGCAGACTTCTACATTGTGCTTAAATATTTTATGTGAAATCTTAATATGGTGAAGTAACCAGATACTGTAACTCATACTACCATACCACTGACTTGGATCCAAGTTCAAGTCCAAGTTCAACTTTGCATTTTCTCCTTTCCTGCCTCAGGTTCAGTAGAAATAATGTGGGCCAGCAGTGCAATTATCTGAGTTCCTGGCAGCCTCTATCCTGTGCTTACATCAGCAGCCCTGAAAATTTAGCTCTAATAATGATAGCTTAACATTTATTGAGACCTGTCAGTGGGCTAGATGCAGAGAGGAGGAGTTGAGGCACTTATCCTAATGAGTTGGGATTTAGAGCACCTCAGCTTAATTCACTGCATGCAGCTTTCAGAGAAAATGGAACGGAAAGCTCTGTGGTGTTTTCTGCTAGCCTTGTTATTTACAAGCCATCACAAGAAGAGTAAGAAAGTGCTCACTTCCTTTCTCCCTCAAGGGAGAACTTCCTTCTCCAGAATTTTCTAGAATGTTCTGGCAACAGCACACTCTTCTTCCTGGGTAGGTCAGATCCTGTGACCCCTCTGTTTAAAATCATCAGCAACTCTGCATCTTTTCAGGACAAAAGCTAGACTCCTAAACATAAAGCCCTGGCAGCCTGGCCAGACCTCTCTTCCCTTTCTCAGCTCCGGCACCTCCCATCTCCAGTCTGCGCCTCCAGCCCCCTGCAGCAGTTCCTTGAAAACCTGCAACCTCTCCACCACATGACGTCTTTGCCTATGTTATTATTTTAGCCTCACTCTGCTGTGTGTGGGACTGATTCCTACAATCTTTTAAAAGATGGTTCAAACAATTTAGTGAGACCCGGTTTCAAAATAAAGAATAAAAAATAGGGCTGAGAGTGTAACTTGGAGTAGAATGCCCCTGAGGTCAATCCCCAGTACCACAAAAAAAAAAAAAAAAAAAAAGATGGTTCAAAACTCACCTTCCAGCCGGGAGTGGGTGGTACATGCCTACAGTTCCAGTACTTGGGAGGCTGAGATGGGAAGAACACAAGTTCAAGGACAGCCTCCCTCAACAACTTAGCAAGCTCCTCAGCAACTTAGTGGGCCCCTGTTTCAAAATTTAAAAAATAATTTAAAAAAAAACCAACTCCCCCTCCATATGAGGGTCACTCTGATCCCCTAGGAGAGGTGGTGCTTCCTCACTATCTACAATAAAGATAGTTCCACCTTGTTAAAGAACTTCCCTGTACACTGACCTGCAGGAGAGGAGTTCGTAGTGAAGAGATGGGGACTTACAGAGGTTAGCTCCCCTGCCTCAGGTCCCAGGGCTGGCTAGGAAGTGGCGGAGCAAAGAGCAAGGTCTGTGGGACTCAAGAACGCTTCCACCTTGGTGGACCTCCACACCACCTCAATGCCCTCACATACTTGATCACAACGATACCCATAGGACTTCAAAACTACTCACCTGTCTCCCATCCCAAGGGCATCCTACGGCCCTCGAGCACTTGGCTGTGTCCTCTCTACACCCCAGGGTCTGGAACACTCTGAGTTGTCAAAAGTTGATTGCTGAATGCATTAATTTGTTACTACGAATCCTTCCTTCACCTCTGGTTTCTTCATGTAACTGAAAACCTTCCCTGTCCTTTATTCCAGCACAGGGATTCTGAGTCTGTTCCCCAAAGATTGGATGTTCCCTGGAGGTGTCTGCAGCACCAATAAGGGAGCTTTGGGTCGTGCATGGCTCCACCCCTTCCCCCAAAACTGAGCAAAATGCCAGTGTGAAATACAGTTGGACTCTTCTCCCATCTCCCAGATGACTGCTGAGGCACCTCTCTGCCCACCTCTCCATCCTGACATTGCTTAACTCCTAGGGAGGCCGAGGAATGTGGATTTCAGAGTGAAGCCGACCTGCCCTGGAGATCAGGTGCTGCCATTTCCCAGTAGCACACGAGCTGGAACATCTTTAAGAACTCCAACAAACCACAGCGTCCTCATTTGCAAAATGGGGAAGATAATAGCACTTACCTCACAGGAAAGTTGCTTGTCAGAATTATATGAGATTTTGCCTGAAGCAGTTAACCTAGTCCCCAGCAATACGTGCTCAAGAAACATTATCCATTATTAGCAATATCTCATTTCTTGGTCTTGCAAATTTCTGCTCGCAAATTCATGGATAGTTAAGATATGAACCAATTGGGGTTTTAGTGTAATTCTACCTAAGAATGTTTTCTTTATAAGTAATGGCTCCTGAAGTTATGTGACTTTCAAAGATAAAAGAGTAAGTGATAGAAGAGGTCTGGGGAGGGGAGAGAATTAGTGAAGGAAACGCTACCATTGATGCTATGTATGTAAAATGAAATTATCAATACCAATCTCAATATCATGTACAGAAAAGGGGACGGAGTAGAAAGGAGTTGGGGGGGGGGGCAGGAAGCTCACCAAGAGCTGTGTGCATGTGTGTCCCTGTCACTCTGAACTTCACTATGATGTGAGACTATAATGTACCAATAAAGTATATTAAAAAAAAAAAAAAGTTAAAGGAATAAAATATAATGGCAAAATATCCCCGAGGAAAACTAGGAATGATGCTGGGTCTCCATCAAAGGACACCTTAAGTGACTGCCCCTAGACAGTCTACAATTAGATTCACTGAAGTAGATGGAAGCTAGACCTTAGCTAATGCTCCTCCTCCCCCAGACTAAAATAAAACCCAAATAAAATTCTTAAGCTCAGCCGGGCGTGGTGGCGCATGCTTGTAATCCCAGCATTCGGGAGGCTGAGACCGGAGGATCCGGGTTCGAGGCCAGCCTCAGCTACCTAGTGAGGCACTCCACAACTAGTGAGACTCAATTTCAAAATAAAGAATAAAAAATAGGGCTGGGGGTATAACTCGGAGGTAGAATGTCCCTGAGTTCAATCCCCAGTACCGCAAAAAAACAAAACAAAACAAAAACAAAATCTTCATCTCTAGTGACACAGGTTTCTTCTTAATAGAAACAACTACGCAAAAGTTCAAATTTTCTGTTAATACTAAGATTGAGTGCTTTATCTTGTCACTTCCCTGTTTTAGACTTATTCTCAAATTTAATCTTCATGACAACTGGAAAAGGCAGACCTATTTTCATTATTTCACATATGAAGAAATCAGAAATTAGAGAGCTTAAGCCACTTGTCACTTGCCCCAGGTCATACAATGGAAATCTGGGGAAGCAGGGGATGAAATCTCATCTGTCTAACACCAGAACTAAAGCTTCTGCTCATTATACCCTTTGGCCAACTTTTAAAATGGACTTAAATAACTTCTTGTGCTCCTGTCTATGTTCAGATATCTGGAACACCCATCTCTGATAAACAGTAGTGTGTTTAATTTTGACCACTGGCTCTCCAGGAGAAAAATCAGTGTTTGCTTATTTCCATGGTGGAAACACTCCCACTGGATGGCCAAGTTCAAAACACCAGAGTGATCTTGATCAGTTCACAACATTCCTAAAAATGTACCCATTCGTTCATATAGCACGTACAGCCCGCACACAACTGCCTACTTTCAAAATTAAAGAACAGAGATTTCCCAAGTGGTTTTCTAGGTCAGTGAGTCACAATCCTGGCTGCACATTTGAGTCACCTGAGACTGATGAAACTCCACTGCCCGGCCTCTAGAGATTCTGATTTCATGGCCCTGGGGTGTGGCCAGGATGGCAGTATTTATTTAAACTCAGATCTTTTCTGTGGGTAGCCAGGATTGCAAAACATTCCTCTCAGGAAAAGATATCCTACTTATCATTCATTCATTGAAGATGTGATGGCCAGACATGGTGGCACACACTTGGGAGGCTGAGATAGGAGGATTGCAGGTTCTAGGCCAGCCTCAGCAACTTATCTGAGACCCTTAGCAACCTAGTCAGACCCTGTTTCAAAATAAAAAAACAAAAAGTGCTGGAGGGTGTAGCTCAGAGGTAGGATGTCCCTGGGTTCCTTTTCAGCACCAAAAATAAAAATAAAAAGATATGATGTATGTGATAAGCTGTACCAATTCTTTATTACTTTTATTTTGTCCAACTGTTTTATAGAGTGTGTGACCAACTGTGCTTGCTTATAAAATTTTATTTAAATAGTTCATTCAAGAAAATGAGCCAGGAGTGGTGGTGCATGCTTACAATCCCAGTACTTGGGAAGCTGAGACAGGAGGATCATAGGTTTGTGGCCAGCCTCAGCTACTTAGTGAGGCCCTCCACAACTTAGTGAGACCCTGTTTCAGAATAAAAAATAGGACTGGGGGTGTAATTCTGAGGTAGAATGACCCTGGGTTCCATCCCCAGTACCACCAAAAAAAAAAAAAAAAAAAAAAAGAAAGAAAGAAGGAAGAAAAAGGAAAGAGAAAGAAAGAATATTTCTGTTGAGCATAATAGTGCATGCCTATAGTTCCAGTACTTGTGAGGCTGAGACAGGAGGATCACAGGTTCAAGACTAGCCTCATCAATAGTGAGACTCAGCAACCTAGCAAGACCCTGTTTCAAAATTAAAAATTAAAAAAAGAGCCGGGCGTGGTGGCACACGCTTGTAATCCCAGCATTCGTGAGGCTGAGACCGGAGGATCCAGGTTCGAGGCCAGCCTCAGCTACCTAGTGAGGCACTCCACAACTTAGCGAGACCCGGTTTCAAAATAAAGAATAAATAATAGGACTGGGGGTGTAGCTCGGAGGTAGAACGCCCCCGAGTTCAATCTCCAGCACCGCAAAAAAAAAAAAAAAAAAAAAAATTAAAAAAAGGACTAGGGGTCTAGCTTGGTGGTAGAATGCCTCCTGGGTTCCTGGGTTCAGTCCTCAGTACCACTGGGGAAATAAAAAAGAAAGAGAGGAAGGAAGGAAGGAAGGAAGGAAGGAAGGAAGGAAGGAAGGAAGGAAGGAAGGAAAATTATTTCTGATACCTTTTCATTTAAGCAGTGAGTGATATATAATAGAAATGCAATAAAGTATGATTATTAGTATTACTTTCATTATTGTTGGCACCTTAAATTTAGTGATCTCTAACAACTTTTTATGATTCTCTCATTCATGGATTTTATAATCTGCACTTGGTTGAGTCTCAAATGACTGATGCAAATATGTTTGTCCCCAGGACAAAATTTTCAACATCTCTCCCCAAACAGACCAAAAATCAGGGATCTTCCTTTCTCTCGGAACAACCTAGCTCCCCTCCCAGACCAAAAATGTAAGTATGATGAATCTTCCGGTGCTTCCTTGGCAACTTTTAACATGTCTAGACATAGCTCAATGTTATTTAGCTTTATTTTCATTTGTTAAAAGAACATCAGATACCAGCACATGTAAATTACAGGAAAATAGAGACAATCTTTGATAATGCTGAAATAAAGGATATGCCCTCCCTTTGAGGGTTTCTGTGCTTGAACTATAAAAGCAATAACAAAATTTTATTTTTCTATGAATTATTTAATGTCTTTAAGAAGGTATTTGAAGCCAGGCATCGTGGCGCATGCTTGTAATCCCAGCATTTGGGAGGCTGAGACTGGAGGATCCGGGTTTGCGGCCAGCCTCAGCTACCTAGTGAGGCACTCCACAACTTAGTGAGACCCTGTTTCAAAATAAAGAATAAAAAAAAATAGGGCTGGGGGTGTAGCTCGGAGGTAGGATGCCCCTGAGTTCAATCCCCAGTACCGCATAAAAAAGAAGGTATTTCATAAGTTCTTTTAAGACTGACCTCCTAGCTAGGTGTGGGCAGTGCATACTTGTAACCTCAGTATCTGGGGAGCTGAGACAGAAGGATCACAGGCTTGAGACCAGCATCAGCAAGTTAGTGAGACCCTTAGTAACTAGAAAGACCCTGTTTCAAAATTTAAAATTCATCATCATCATCATCATCATCATCAGGACTGGAATGATTACTCAAAGGTAGAATGCTCTTGGGTCCCATCTCCACTACAAAACAAAACAAAACCAAGATGAGCCTCTTGACATTGCTTTCCTTATTAGGTCAAACACATAGAAATGAACTGGGCGTGGTGACTCACGCTTGTAATCCCAGTATCTGGGAGGCTGAGACAGGAGGATCGCAGGTTCAAGGACAGCCTCAGCAAGCAGTGAGACTCTCATCAATCTAGTGAGATGCTGTTTCAAAATAAGAATAAAATAGGGCTGGGGGTGTAGTTCAGGGTTAGAATGCCCCTGGGATCAAATCCCAGCACAAAAAAAAACAAAAAAACAAAACAAAAAAACCACATAAATGTGCATCATCTCATCATGTCTGGACTCGCAGTCTATGCATCCTTACTCAGAAAGGGAATGCTGTTCATCAGGACCATCTGATTGACTTACTTGGCATTATTGATTTTATACTTTTATGCAAAACCCACAAAACTCTCATGATATAAAATATTAAATATATTCTATTGGACCAGTGATCTTCCAACTTGAGTGTGCCTAGATATTACCTGGAATGCCTGTTATAAAGTAGATTATTAGGCCCAACACCTAGAAATTCCTTTTTTTTTTTTTTTTTTTTTTGTACTGGGGATTGAACGCAGAGACATTCTACCTCCAAGCTACATCCCCAGCACAATTTTTTTATTTCTTATTTGGAAACAGGATCTCACTAGGTTGCTGAAAGCCTCACAAAGTTGCCAAGACTGGATTTGAAGCTGCAATCCTCCTGTCTCAGCCTCCCAAGTACGTTCACCACCACATCCAGCTAGAGAAATTCTGAATTTATATATGCTTGTATCTGTGCTCTAAGGCAAGTATTATTTTCATCATCATCATCATCACCATCATTAATTATGATTATCCCCATTGTACAAATGGGAACACTGAGTTCAGGAAGGTTATGTAACTTCCCCAGTATTACCTGAGAGTAAACAGCAGAGTCAGGGGCAGAACTACAGGCTACTGAGCCAGTTGTCTCATGAAATGAGCAACACTTCCTGGATTCTCATTTCCTTCCTTCTTGGTCTTTCTACTTCACCCGGCCCAGTTATAACACACACACAGGCACGCAGATGCACACACACAGGATTCCTCCATATCCTCTTGATTATAGGTTAAATTATTTAGGAGCTCTCCTATTTCAGGCAAGTTTCTTAGCCTTTCCATAGTACTTGGGTTTCCTCCCTGTGGCTATAACAATAGTTATAGTGTTTTACATATGTAAATATGATAACATATTTTAAAACATATGTAAAACACTTGGCACACTAATTGCACAAAGTAAATATCCAGTATGTCCAGGCAGCAGTTGAAGGGAGCCAACCAAGAGTTCTAGAACTCTTTAGGTAAAAACAATGAACTATGAGATCTTTTTGTGGATGAGTAAACTAAGAAGGGGAACATGTTGTCCAAAATCACACAGAGTTAGAAGCAGAAACCTAGAGCCCTCCTTCCCTGACAGATCAATTCTTCTGGCCTTCCTGATGATGTAAAGTCAGAGTTTTGGCTGGTGCCAACTTTTATCATGGCCTGAAATTCAAACCTGAACAAACAAAGCAGGCCAGGCATGGTGGCTCACGCTTATAATCCCAGTACTTGGGAGGCTGAGACCAGAGGATCCAGGTTCTCAGTCAGCCTCAGCTACTTAGTAAGGTCCTCCACAACTTAGTGAGAGACCCTGTTTCAAAATAAAGAATAAAAATAGGACTGGGGGTATAGCTCGGAGGTAGAATATCTGGGTTCAATCCCCAGTACTGCAAAAAAAAAAAAAAAAAAAAAAAAGAGAGAAAGAAAAAGAAAAACCAACCAAACAAACAAACAAACAAAATCCCCAAAGCAGAACTGTTAGACACAAAAACCTCTGGTTTCATTCAGTCTTGATTTTTTTTTTGTGTGTGTGTGGTACTAGGGGTGGAACCCAGAGGCATTCTACCTCTGAGCTACACCCCCAGTCCTATTTTTTTATTCTTTATTTTGAAACAGGGTCTCACTAAGTTGCAGAGGGCCTCACTAAACAGCTGAGGCTGGCCGCAAACCTGGATCCTCTGGTCTCAGCCCCCCAAGTACTAGGATTACAAGCGTGTGCCACCACGCCCAGATCAGTCTTGAATTTTGGTGAGGTGTACAGGAGGCAAAAAGATTTTCTTTGGCAGAGGCCAGAAGAAGCTTTGCTTTTCAAAATTAAGTTTCAAGCAAGAAGACAAAGATGTTTGATAACTTAGCTCAGAAAAAGAAACAGAAGGGCACACTGAGCTCTTCCTAAAGGAAACCTGATAAAGCCAGCATGGTGGCACATGCCTGTAATCCCAAATACTTGGAGGCTGAGGCAGGAGGATTACAGGTTCCGGACCAGCCTGGGCAATTTAGGGAGACCCTGACTCAAAAAGAAAAAAGAAACCTGAGAACCTTTGGAGGTTTGCCTAAAAGCATTGTATACATATCTTGGGGTTTGTTTAGAGCCTTGTGCTGACTTGTCCACAGCTGCTCCATGCTGAGGAAGAGCTCTGCCACGCCCACACAGCCCAATCATGTTTCCATCACACTTGGTGCAGTCCTATATTTGTACATATTTGAAATCTCTAACTACATATTGTAAGCTTGAAAGGATGTGCTTACCCAGCTTCCCTCCATAGCCCATCTGTTGCCAACACAGGCTTCTTAGAAACGCCTCCACTTCTTAAGAAACACATTCTCTTACACCCTGCTTCATGAGCCTCGCAAGAGGAGCAACTCCTGAAGGTGTCTCATTCTGTTCTTTCTCCCCAGTTCTATCTGGAGAACCTCTTCGAACAAACCGAGTCCTGCCTGCTATTCCAAGTCAAAGGGGCCAGGGCATGTCAGCCGGAGAAAGCGAGCGCTCTGCCAACCCCAACGACCATGCCGAATGACTGTGGGCTGCTAACTGTGGAAATGCAGAGGACATACATTTCCAACTCTCCAAGGGTGAGATTACTCTAGTTTGTAAAAACAGAGAATAATTTAGTAAGCTGCATTCTGCAAGCTATTCACAGTTTTATAACAAATAAAAATTCTTCCTTAAATAAACACTTGGAATCTTTCAGTGTGCATATATTCTAAGTCTGTGAGTTTCTGTCATCTCTCAAATTTTAAAAATACACACACACACACACACACACACACACACACACACACATGTCATTAGCAGGGAGACTTAGCTATGTTTGGTTTGGTTTATGGCATGTTCGCTGTTTTTTCTGTTTGCTGAATTATTTTATGTGTTTGTTTGTTCATTTGTTTTAATGTACACTTTGCTCAAAAAGTACATCCCAGACTTGTTCTTCACATTTATTGTAATTCTTCCTTGGACTGACAAAATTTAATGAAAATTAAAGTAATAAATTCCTATGAGCAGTCGCAGTCTATGGCTTTTAAATGTACAATCTTCTGGAAAATACTCTCTAACATCCAGTTAGAAAGTGGTCAGTTCCTGGCCACAGCCCAAATTACTTGACAGTGTTTATGTCCCTTCTTTGTTATTGGATGATTTCCACCTACTGTTGTTTTCAGATATGACTGATTATTCCAGTAGTGAAAAGGTCATGTGAGTTGGCAAGGTGCACATCCTGGTCTATCAGAATTGAATAGGCACTTCTTACACATTCCTCAAATACTCTACATATTTAATAATTCTTTTTTTTTTCTGTTTCAAATTAATGGTTTCTGCCTACTCAAGACCTTCCCAACTTGGCAAAAGATTACTACTAACTGCAGATCTCTTTGCTAATATGTTTGCATGTTGTTTGGATTTATTTTGGTTACAGGCCAAGTATAAAGTTCAAGGTTTACGCTGGGCATAGTAGTGCATGCCTGTGATCCCCAGTATTTGGGAGGCTGAGACAGGAGGATCAAAGGTTCAAAGCCAGTCTGAGAAATTTAGTGAGGCTCTCAGAAACCTAGCAAGACCCTATTTACAAATAAGAAATAAAACCACTTTAGGGGGTATAGCTCAGAGGTAAAATGCTTCTGGGTTCAATACCCAGCAAAAAACAAAAACAAAAAACCAGAAACACATAAAGTTCAAGGCTTAGTCACATAAGATGATGGTAACTCCACATTATTTTCAAGACTATATGTTATCTTGTAAATTTTTCAGTATAAAATTTACTACTTTCTATCAGCATTATTTATTTAGAGAGGTCAGACTGTACCATTAACTGGATAGAAGCTCCTTTGGGGCCAAGTTATAGTTCTTTGGGTTTGTACTTCTACAAATGTGTATAGAGACTGACACAAAATAGACACTTGGTCATTTAATTTTTTTCAGGAAGGAAGGAAGAAAAGAAGAGAGGGAGTCGGCAAGAACAGGAAATGTAGGAAGTAATAATGAAGAGGTTGCAATCCCACTTGACAATGATAGTTGTCTGAATCAGAGATTGTAAAAGAGAGCCTGTGGATCAAACTCCAAGCTGAGCAGTAGCAAGAAGAAAGGCAAATCCTGGTAGAAACAGAAGCACTCTCAGAGCATAGCCTCTGAAGAGTTTTCTTTTTTGTTGTTTCGTTTGTGGGATGATCTTGTCTTTGAAGAATAATTCCTTGTAAGCATCCACTAAGCTCATCAATGTGTCATCAGGCTATTTCTGAATTCACTTCATCCACAAGCTGCCCCACACTGCCTGGATTAGTCAGGACAGGCTACCTTCTGCTTCAATAATAAACAACCCCCAAATCTCATTGGCTAGCATTATTTGTTTCTCACTCATAATACATGTTCCCAAACCAACTGATAAGAGGTGGCTGATGTAGATGCCATCTTGACATGTGTTTCCTTGGTGATCGAAGCACAGAAAATGAGACATGAGTCTCTTAATTTCCTCTCACATTCATCTGCCAAATCAAATCATGTGGACAGGACTGACTTCAAGGTGGGAGGGCTAGAGAATTGTAATCCTTACATGTGTCTGGGAAAGGAAGAATTAGAATATTTATGAATTATCAAAAAGAGTACTACACTACCCAAAGCTCAGGTCTGGAGTGATCATCTGAGGACAGTGATATGGCATTCCACTAAGTGGAAAACTAAGAGGTCAAAGCAATTTTTTAAAATGTAAGCTGGAGCCAGGCATGGTGGCACACGCTTATAATCCCAGCATTTGGGAGGCTTACTGCAAAAAAAACAAAACAAAACAAAAAAAAAAAAAAACATAAGCTGGAGCTTGGAGTGGTGGCACACATTTGTAATTCCAGTACTTGGGAGACTGAGACAGGAGGATCGCAGGTTCTAGGCCAGCTTCAGCAACATAGTGAGACTCTCAGCAACCTAGTGAGACCCTGTTTCAAAACAAAAAATAAAATTGAGCTGGGGATGTAGCTCAGAGGTAGAATGCCTCTGAGTTCAATCCTCAATATCAAAATAAGTAAATGAATAAGTATATAGCTATGTCTGGCATGAGAGCCCAGTACTTATGAGGCTGGGACAGGAGGATCACAGGTTCGAAACCAGTCTCAGCAACTTTGCAAGACTCTGAGTAACCTAGCAAGACCCAGTTTCAAAATTAAAAATAAAAATAGCTGGGGGTGTAGCTTCGAGGTAGAATGCCCCTAAGTCAAACCCAGTACCACAAAAAATAAATAAATAAAGCAAGTAAGTAAGCAAGCAAGCAAGCAAACTATGGGGAACGCCTCCATCTACTAATACCTGCATTTATTTATACATACAGACACGGGAATTTTCTATGTTGGTCCTTTACATCCAATTGGTTTAGAAATTATTAGTTATGAAGAAATAAAATGCGGCTGGCTACCACCTCTTTAAATAGAGAAACTGAGCCAGACGTAGTGGCACATGCTTGTAATCCCAGTACTTGGGAGGCTGAAACAGGAGGATTGTAGGTTCGCGGGCAGCCTCAGCTACTTGGTGAGGCCATCTGCAACTTAGTGAGACCCTGTTTCAAAGTAATGAATAAAAATAGGGCTAGGGGTATAGCTTGGAGATAGAATGCCCCTGGGTTCAATCCCCAGTACTGTAAAAAATTAAAATTAAAAAAATAGAGAAGCTGTCCTTTTGCCATCAGTTAAAGTTGCTCATTGGGCAGATTCATCTTTCATCAACATTTTACTGGCTGAATCAGATATGAAGCACTATAGTTTGGATCTAAAGTTCACCCCAAAAGCCCATGTATTAAAAGCTTAGTCTCCAGTTTGGTGCTCTTGGGAGGCAGCAACATCTTTAAACGATGGGGCTTAAACCGGAGGTCTTATTAGTGGAACATGCCTTTGAAAGGGATAGTAAGGCTCTGGCCCCTTCCTCTCCCTCTTTGTTTTCAATCCTAATCATGAGGTTAGTGGCTTTGTTCCACCACATACTCTGACCATGGCGTGCTGCCTCACCATGATGTGAAGCCAACTGACCACGGACTGAAACCTCCAAAACTGTGAGTCAAAAGAAAAAACCTTTTCTCCTTATAAGTTCATTATCTCAGGTATTTTCATATGGTAATGGAAAACTAACATATTAAGTGTTCACCAATAAGTGCCTAACTTTAAAAAGTTTTAAGCAACCTTTTCTATTAAAATGACTTTTTCTCCTTGTTTTATCACTTGCATTTCCCTTCATTGCTAAGGATATGCCATTCATTTACAGATGTAAAAATCGTAACTTTCGAGCCAGGCGTGGTGGTGCACACTTGTAATTCCCACATTTGGGAGGCTGAGACCAGAGGATCTGGGTTCGCGGCCAGCCTCAGCTACCTAGTGAGGCCCTCCGCAACTTAGTGAGACCCTGTTTCAAAATAAAGAATAAAAAATAGGGCTGGGGGTGTAGCTTGGAGGTAGAATGCCCCTGAGTTCAATCCCCAGTACCGAAAAAAAAAATCGTAACTTTCCATACATTATTTTATTTGGGACATTATATATCAATATATATGATAGGCCCTGTCACCTTACCCCATTCACAGACAAGTAATTCAAGGCAGAAAGAAAAATTAAATAAATTACCCCAAGTTATATGGTTAACAAATGGCAAAGCCAGGCTTAGAAGTAAGGTCTCTCTAATCCCATGGTCCATTTACAGAATGCCCAAATCATTGTTTTCCTGTTCCAGAAAATTAACTCATGTGTCATAGTATGATAGATCTTTGGCAAAGCCTCCTTTCTGATTTTATTTATTCAGCCTGTACATCTATACAGGCAATGTGGAGTGCTGTTACTATTTGTGGTAGGTGCTTCCTAACCCAGTGCTTTGTGCCAACTCATTTAGAGTTGTTAAAGTTAGTATTGTTGCTGATCTTCTCCATTTTTCTTAGTTCCCTTTAGTAATCACTGGGTTTAACACAGGTATTATTTCTTCCAGTAAATACTTAACTCCAATATTCTCATCTTCCTGGAAAATGAGAAGCCAATATAGATTTCTGTAACACCACCTTATTATCCTTGCCAACTCTGTCAGAGAATAGCTTCATGCTCAATATGATTTAAGAAAACCCCACTGAAGCCGGGCATGGTGGCGCACGCTTGTAATCCCAGCATTTCGGAGGCTGAGACCGGAGGATCCGGGTTCTCGGCAGCCTCAGCTACCTAGTGAGGCACTCCACAACTTAGTGAGACCCTGTTTTTTGTTTTGTTTTGTTTTGTTTTTGCAGCACTGGGGATTGAACTCAGGGGCATTCTACTTTCAAGCTATACCCCCAGCCCTATTTTTATTCTTTATTTTGCAACAGGGTCTCACTAAGTTGTGGAGTGCCTCACTAGGTAACTGAGGCTGGCCACGCACGAACCCAGATCTTCTGGTCTCAGCCTCCCAAATGCTGGGATTACAAGCATGCGCCAACACACCCGGCTAACCCTGTTTCAAAATAAAGGATAAAAAATAGGACTGCGGGTGTATGCCCCTGAGTTCAATCCCCAGTACCACACACACACACACACAAAAAAAAAAAAAAAAAAAAGAGAGAGAGAGAGAAGAAAGAAAGAAGAAAACCCCACTGAGTGACTGATTAGAAATATAGTGCCTTGGCTGGGCGTGGTGGCGCACGTTTGTAATCCCAGTACTTGGGAGGCTGAGACTGGAGGATCGGGTTTCTTGGCCAGCCTCAGCTACTTAATGAGGCCTTGGGCAACTTAGTGAGACCATGTTTCTAAATAAAGAATAAAAAGCCAGGCGTGGTGGCGCACGCTTGTAATCCCAGCATTCGGGAGGCTGAGACCGGAGGATCTGGGTTCGCGGCCAGCCTCAGCTACCTAGTGAGGCACTCCGCAACTTCGTGAGACCCAGTTTCAAAATAAAGAATAAAAAATAGGGCTGGGGGTATAGCTTAGAGGTAGAACGCCCCTGAGTTCAATTCCTGGTACCGCAAAAAAAAAAAAAAAAAAGGGCTGGGGTGTAGCTCTAGCTCGGGGGTA